>JAKSZP010006841.1:0-119110 GCA_022478985.1 Massospora cicadina | reverse complement strand
CTGTTGCCTGTGCCAAAGGCACCTGGAAATGGACTTGCGCTATCACCTAGTGAATTTTTTCCAGCGCTTATGGACAGAGCCACTTGACCATCATGTAATTTGGGCTTTACTGAGACTTCCACGAATTGTGGTGCTGCTGCCCCCATAATCGCCCCACCTTGCACAACGAAAATACAAGTGATAACCCTACCATAACTAAGGTCAATAAATGTTGGTTCTTCTCCTCTTTCCTGATACCACCACCTCCTCATGGGGCACCATAAAAGAGAGAGTAAGGTATTTGGGTTTTGTTTAATGTAATGGGTGGATTTGTGCCATTATGCTACAAAAGAGTTGGGAAGTAAAAGCTATGTCACTGGTCACATGGCAGACAACCCAGCGGAAATCCACCCCCAAGCTCACGCACCATTCCTGGGTGTTGTGTCATAATTTCAAACTACAGTGCCAGCGATGCTGTATGTTAACAAAAAAGTATGACTCCATGATAGCGCTGAGATTAAAGCCAATGTCTGGCCCAGCTTGCTCATCAAGATCATCTTGCAGGTCATGATTTTAAGTTATGTTAAAGTAAATAAAGTAATTTCCACAGGCTAGAAATATTTATTCAATTTGATGTTAACATTATTAGGAACAAAGCTAAATTATCAGTTATCATTTTCTTTTTTTATAGCATCACAAAATCCCACTTAATTAGGCTACTTTAACCAGGCTTTTGAACAAAGACATATCATTATATATGAAAGCTGCATATCCCATACAATTTTGATATGGAGAATTCAGGACACCGGTGATGTGTACACTGAATCGCCCTTGTCCAGAATTCTCAAAATCTTACCATGATTCCAGTTCCTATCCATCCCTAAGCTGGACTCAAATTATCAAACTTGACTTTCAAATCCGCGGTAAAATATAAAAGTTTCTTTGCTATGTCAATGTGTAGATAGGCTGTGCCTGATCCGTTACAAATTCAAACCAGGTAATCACCCTACTATTTACTTCAAGAAGACTCTAACTAAGGTGGAGAGGAATGATAGCATTACCAAGTGCTAATTTTTGGCTGTGTTGCTAGATACTAAACGTTTCTTTCCCTATCATTTGGAAATCATTTCACAATTAACACCAATCATGTGTTGTTAAAATGATTGCAAAAATTTTAAGATTCCAAAAGCTGACTGGCAAGTTAAGCTCTCAATTGACAAAACTACAAAAATATTTGTTTGCATATGGTGGGACTACTTACTAAAATGCTTCTTGATTATATCGCTTGCCAATACTAACTTTATATATGCAACCAAAGAGGATTGATTTTTCAAGTGATAGAAAGAGCTGAGTTGTGGGATCAGGAACACCCAAAAATTTAAAAGCATTTCTAAACAAAATGACTGAACATACCTACATTAATGGAGGCTTACTCTACAAAGATGCTGGGTTGCTTTGGTTACCTTATTTCTGACCCTCAGCGCAAATCTCAATTGTTATGGAGGCTCACACAGTTATTGGGCATGGCACCTCGAAGAACCTATCAGTGGCTTTAAGAACGATGCTATTGGGAAGGCATGCATAATTCCATTCATGATTTCCTTGAATCCTACCTCATTGTGGTATCCAAGTCCTCTAATCTGATTTTCCAACATCAAGTTGTTGGCCCAGATTTGCCTTTTGCCATTGTAGTATTAATATCATCAATCCGTTGCCCACAGTCAATAATGAGCGCCGTTATATCTTTTGGCTATTGATCTTTGCACAAAGTGGTCCAAAGCCATGTCAGGTTATCCTCTACCACTAAGGCTATTGGGATTATTCATACTTAAACAATTTTACAACTGGAATTGCAGTTTAGAGTTACGCCTGTGTAATAATGGAATAATCTTTAAGATCCAAATTGTAACTAAACTAAATTTACCACTAAGGTCGTACCAATTCTTTACAGCCCCATATCACCCTTAAACTAATGTGCCATCAAATTGCTAATGGGACTCTCATTTTCACTATACAAAAATGGCCCAGACATATTCAACCCAATGGAATGATATCTCCCAAAGAGCTCTAATGGTTTACTGGGCACTTTATTACAAATATCATGATGTCACTGTTAAAGGCCCTCTATGGTTAGAAACTTGAAAACCCTTATAATATCCACCCATCATGTAAACATCGGCGCCCAAATCTAATGATCTAGCTGTGAGAATACTAGTGGAAGTTATATTAGGTGCCAGGCTTTGGATTGCAAATCAATAGAAGCTACAACTAGATGAGGAAGAAAATAAGGCTAATATCAAGCAACCCTTTCTGCCTGAGTATCAACTGTGGATATGGTACTATTCCACTATCACTGGTCAGGAGACAGAGCACACAAACTTAATGTACTATGGTCTGTAACCTAAAAAGTAATTTTTTGAAGCGGCCCTAATTATACCATTACCCTTGATCAAGACTGGACAGTCATTAACTGTTTTTATGGAAATTTTCTCTGAAGTTATGTTCCCCCCACCAAGATCTTGAGGATGAATTATTGGGGTAAAACAGACCAAGTCTAAATAAGTTCAGATGAGGCTATTGATACTCAACAGAAAATACAACCATCCAAAATTATTGCCTCTTATATTGACTCTTAAGGTACAAGATGGTACAATCAAGCCAATTAAATCACAAAGAGTACTAATGATCCAACCTGTCATGAGCCAGACATAATATTTCCTTAAGGCTTCATGATGATCTTGCCTGTCAGACCAATTGGGAAAAGTTTTAACTGAGCTAGCGAGAATTCAGGATCTCCAAAGTGCCTGGTAGGTTGAACCCTAAAAACTCAACTTGAATAACAGTTTAGATTAACTACAATGAGAAATTGAAGTAAGAGAAGTGATATTCCATTAAAGAAAGTCATACTATCAAAATACTATGCTATAATTAAATAAAACAGAGGATTCACTATAAGCTGAAGGTAGATAGATTACTAAGAGACAAATGACAAATAAAATGCCTCGCTTATTGAAAACCCTTGGCATTGATTGCTGGCAACATAATAAGATTTACCCTAACATTGATTGCCGGTAAAACATATTTATATCTAATGTAAACTATCATCTATCCTCAGCATAATTTCAGTATGATTGGAATACAAAATTTTATTTGGGATCAATCCCTGATAGTCTTAGGAATGACTGATACCTTAAAATAGTTCAACCCAATCAAATAAGGAGCAAAAATGGGACTTAAACTTATTAACTTATTAAAATACTTAAACTTGAATGAATGAGGAGCACAGATTGATATCATAAGGTTACCTTAATATTAATAAAACGTGATCCCAAAGTAGAGGCTTCAGCTATAGTAGGGCGAATACCAACAGGACCCCCTCCAAGCCTTGGCTGCAGGTTTGAGCTGAGACTTCTTAGCCAAGAAGAAAGGTAGGTTCTGAGAGTTAAATTTAGGGCTCTGTTGATCAAACTGTAACGTTGTTCTTAATAAGTCACCACACTTAGGTATAACCCAGAGAGGATTGTGGCGGAAAATCATGTGAAACGGTAACCAACAAAGGTTCAGATATTCCAGGTGCACTCGCTCTCAAATCTGCATGGTGAGAGTTTGTCTAAGGTTCTCCTTGAAGATCTTCTTGATGTTATCCAAGCGCAGGGAGGTTTGAAGAAATTTATAACACATACAGTAATCAGATTGGGTGTGGCATATTAAGGGCAGCTGAGTAACTTAGGCCATAGGTGTGAAAGATCAGCACACCGCCCATTATCTTACTATAGATGTGGGTTAACTAGGGGACAATAATGGCGTGGATTGGCGACCCAATGGTTATTGTTGTATTTTGGGTCAGCTGGCCCGCAGAAGCACACTAAACTGTTTTGGATGCAGAACGGGAGTTTTCCAATAGATCCAAAAATTAATTTAAACCTATTAGTGTTAGCATATGTTTGTAATATTAATTTAGTATATAGATTGTATTAACATAAGAATTTCCATAGAAGCACGTCAGGCTAGTAAAAAAGCTCCAACTGCCCCTGAGCTGCGGCATTGTAGGACACTTGATCTTAAAGTCTCCTGGTTCCCAGCAGTATTCAAAGCCATGTTTGTCCGCTGGAACTGAGCAAAATTTTCTTAGAGGCGGCGTGGAGAAATATATGGACTTGTCAACTTAACAGCTGTCTCAGAGGCCTTATGCTTGGTGATCACTCATATTCCTTGGTTGCTTTGAAGTTTATGGGGTACTTAAGGGACCATGCAGGGAGCATCAATTTTTCAGGCCAGCTGGTAAAAGCTTTAACTTAGTTGGCGAGAATTTAAACTCCAAAGTAAATGGTGGATTGAACATTATAGGTTAAAACCTTTGCTTAAATAATAGTAATTAAGTTAGCCTACAAGGAGAAATTAAGGTAACACAAGTGATACTTTATTATATAGAATGTTGAAATATATGAAATAATGGATAACATTGATATTAAACATAGGATTACTAAAAGATGGAGGTAGATAGACTACTAAGAGACAAAAGTTAATTATTTGCCTTGCTTATTGTGAACCCTTGGCAACAATTGCTGGCAACATAATGGGATTTATCTTTGGTATTGATCGCAGTACTACATGTATGCATCTGTTGAGAATTTTTCATTCTCAATAATAGGTGACTCTATCAGTGTGCCAGGCCAAACAGTATGAAGACTTCTGGCCCTTGCTTTTTCACCATCATTGGTGACCTTTCCTTACAGGGCCTCAGGAAACTCCCCAATCCAGCTGGACACCAAGTTCACCTTAGCTGATTAGCCCCTCTTGGTGGCCACCGGCGGGTTTCCACATCCTGGGCAGCCTAATTCCTTGATTCTCCACCTCATGGTTAATTCCCACTTGTCCATCGCTGGCTCCACTGATTAGGCCAGTTACCATGGTTGTTCTGCAATTCAAGGTTAGGAGCTGGTTGTGCTGACCACTCCAGGTGTGTTCACACAGCACCTATCCTCTGGGGATCTTCCGTTCCTCCACCACTAGCCAAGCTGAACTACATTCACTTTAAAACTAGCAGAGGCAGGTATCCACAAATTATTATAATAAAATTTTAAAATTGAATTTTAAGATAATTTTATTAAGAGAGATCAAGCTATTTATAGGAATTTCTTGCCTATACTCATCATTGGCATTCGTTTCCAGCATTGTCAGCACTCTCACTGGCAATTCTTACTGCTTAGCATTTGTCAGCACTCTCATTGGCGATTATCTCTCTAATTAATTCATCATCCTTAAATTTCCATGATTATAGGAACCTTGATTCATTGTAATAGAATTTATTAATTATTGACATCCTTGGCATAAGTCGCTGGTGTCAAATTTAACCAAAATGCTGTTGGTGATTTTTCATGATATCCTCACAAAGTCAAAATGCAATTCAACTTATTTAATTATTATTAATTGGTTTTACATCCTTATCATAGGTCGCCAGTACTCAGATTTGATGAAGCAAAATCATCATCAGACTTTTGATAGCAAATGCATCAACTTTCCTCCAGAAAGTTCTATAATCACTCACAATTTGATAAATGGCGTTGAACTATGATTCTGACAAACCTAAACAATTAGTATTAATTGGTCAACATCGTTGTTATTAGTCACCAAAGTAAAAATTGGCTGAAAAATCTATTGGGATCCTTTCTTAATACTTTTGACGTTTCATTTAAGCAATTCACCATCTGAATTGATAATATTAATTATCTCAGCATCCTTGGCCTCAGTCACCGGTGTCAAGACCCACCAATTCCCTATTCAGGGCGATCCTCAATACTTTCTTAATCTGGTGGATCAAGGCAGCTCAACCCAACCAAATATGGAGCACAAATTAGGGTTATTTTCATTGAATACTGAACTCTAAACTAGTAAAATAGTTGACAATTGTCATTGACTAATTAATACACTAATTTCGTTTTTATATGAGGAATATCGCCTGGTTAAATTTCAACAACATCTGCTATAAACTATCAATCTATTCTAAGCATCAATTGTCAGTAGATTGGAATAGCAAACACTATAGGATAAGTCCCTAATAAGCTTAAGAATGACTGATACCTTATAGTAACTCAATCTAACGAATGAGAGTTTAAATTTTAACCTAACATTGTTATTCTCAATTCATCAAAATAGCTCAATTTGAGTGAATGAGGAGCACACATTGGTATCTTATTAATAACTTGATATTAGTAAATGTGACCCCAAAGTAGAGGATTTACTCATAGTAAGGCGAATCCCAACATTGCCTATTAGATTAGTCAATTCCTCCAAGGAGATCATATACCCCTAAAGCCTATATGTTCCATCTTTTATATAAAAACATCTTTTTTACTGCTGGTTCATTTTATGGCAAAGTGAAACTACCCTAGTAATAAATAATTCCACAAGGAAGCCCTTAATGATAATTTTACTAAAATTGAGTAACCTGTTGGGATTTTTGGGGAGCAACTCTAATATGGCCCATTATAGTCATGCCCTGAAGCCCACAGAGAGTTAATAGGCCATTGAGTCCTTAGATAAAGCTAAAAAAGGAAAAAAAGATAGGTTAGAAATGGTTTTTTATTAAAATAATCATTGAGGTAATTATAGGGCCTCGATGGTGCAGGAATAGGAGGATTTGGGATAGGAAAGTCTCAGTATTGATTGCTGACAACAATCAAGACTAATATTAATACAATGGGGAGTGGGATCATACCCAACGTAAGTCGCTAGTGATTCCAAAGGGGTAAATTGATTATGTTGACGTTAGATGAATTTCCCATGGCCTGATTGATGTTTCAACATCCTAGGCATTTAATTGCTAGTGTCAAGTAAAAACTTTAAATAAATATCTATCAGGGCTGATACCCCAATACTTCAGATTGGGCTCAACCCAAGTTAATGGGGAGCCTAAACCAGCATCCGCCTGTAGGTGGGTTTCAACCCCTAGTTGGGGTTTCCCCCAATAAAGGGAGAATCCAAATAGAGCCCCCTCCAAGCCTTGACTAGTGGTCAGAGCCAAGGCAGGGCATTCAGCATAGAGGCAGCATTGGTGTGGGGGCTGGCATTAAGAGGAGGTCCTGAAAGATTGGTGTATCCCCCTGTAGGTTGGGACCACCTAGTGCTAAAAAAAGAGGAGGTCCTGGAATTGGGATTGACACCCAGCATTGGTGCTGGGGACAGAATCAGGATTGACACCTTCATTGGTGCTTGGGGACAGCATTGGGAGGAGGTCCTGGCATCAGTGCTTGGGCCAGCATCAGCATAAGAGTTAGCATTGGGGATTGAACCCCACTAACCTGAGCTTGGCGCCCAGGCTAGTTTTGGGGGCCTTAGCCACCCTTATCCTGGCTTGCCCTCTTGAGTCAGAGGCCAGGGTAAGCCTTGGGCAAAAAGCCCTTGGCAGTACCTACCCCTCTTCCTTCTGTTTTTAGCTCTCATGGGGAACTTGGGGGCCCCTGTAGTGAGCACCAATGTCAGGAACTCAGGGGAGCAACTCCAACCCAGCCTATCATTGTCAGGGCCCCAAAGCCCCCAGCGAGTTAATAGGCCATCAAGGCCTTAGATAAAGCTAAAAAATGAAAAAAGATTGATTTAAAGCAGTATTTTATTAAAAAATCCTCAAGGTACTTATAGGTCCTCAATGGATCAAGAATGGGAGATTCAAGATAGGAAAGTCTTGGCATTGATTTCCAACAACGATTGAGACTAATATTAATACAACGGGGAGTGGGATTATCCTCAGCATTAGTTTCCAGTAATCCTGAAAAGGTAAATTAATTGGTTAGCGTTGGATGGTAATTCCCTATGACCCAATTGATGGTTTGACATCCTCGGCATTTAGTTGCCAGCGTTAGCTATAAATTTTAAATATTCTTTAGGGCTGATCCCCAATACTTCAGATCAGGCTCAACCCATGTTAATGGGGAGTCCGATCTGGCACCCACCATGGGCGGATTGTGACCCCTAGTTTGGCTTCCTCCAATAAAGGGAGAAGCCCAACAAAGCCCCCTCCAAGCCTCAACAAGGGGTCAAAGCTGAGGAAGAACCATCGGTGTAAAGCCAGCATTGGTGTGGGGGCCAGCATTTTGTGGAGGTCCTGGCATTGGGATTGACCCCCAGCATTGGCACTGGGCTTTTCTAATCCAATTTTATACTCAAGGTCCTATAAATACCTCAAGGATTAGTACAATAAATATTTATCAGGCTGATCCTTGATACTTTGGATTGAGCTCAACCGAAGTTAATGGGGAGCCCAATCTGGAATCTGCCCATAGGCGAATAACAACCCCTAGTTGGGGCTTCCCCCAATAAAGAGAGAATCCTGAAATAGCCTTTTAAAGGAACTAGCTTATAAATTCTTGGAGAAAATAACAGGGGCATTGTATACCCCTTCAGTATCCAAATATGTTGAACATCCTTTTATTAGAGATAAAAGAGTATTTTTGTATCCTCAAGGGGTGGTTCAATATGTTATTAACTACTGGAAAGAATTAACACAAATAATCTACTCTGATCTAGACATTAGAGTGTAGATCATTGTTTATATGAGGAAGGGGATAACTATCTATTTTATAGTGATAGAAGTTAGGCAGCAATAGTCCATTCCAACACAATGGCAACAATCATCTTTGTGGATTAGTAGCAGAGGGGAAGCCCAAATGCTTTTAGATGGTACAAGTAGTCTAACTTTTTATAGTTCCTTTAGCTCAAGAGCCACTTAAAACTCCCCTACCTTGGACTTTCACAAGCTTAAACTTTGAATAGGAGATGACTTTTGGGTTCCACTTGATATATTACTATAAACTATTTCCCAAAATCACTAGTTCCCTTAGAATAAATATCTTCATATTATTCTAATAAGAATATTACACTTTGACGTTTGTCTTGAGTAAGGATATCTCCAGTTTGCTTTATAACCAAAAAATTGTTAAGTTGATCAATATCTAATTATTGTAGTTTTCCAAAACAGTTTAAATCCATAATATGTTAGATGGGATGGAGTATGACAGCCAATGCCAAAAAGCAGGAGATTTGAAGAGTACAATAGGGTAAGTTACCCACTAGAAGAATATAGACTTATCATAGGCATTGTCTAGGATCCTAGGGACAAGTAAAACCTTCCTTTTATTAGATGGATAAGTTGTCCATATAACTAAAGTCATGAGTATGAGAAAAATTAATTTTATTTTTTGGGAATCAACGATGACCTGCAAATATGAAGGTATAATGGAAGAATGGGGGTGTAAAATGGGAAGCCATCCTCGGCATCAACAGCGTGAAAGGCTATTTTAGTTTTATGTCATAGATTTGGTAGTCTACCAAACTGATAGAGGTAGAATACTAGATGAGTCAGGAGCGATTTTTGATCCCCTCTTATTTTAGATGAAAGCTCTCATAAAAATGGATCGCAATATCTCAGAAGTGAGAGATTTTACTCCTTATTATTGATTATACAATCAAGCTTATCACTAGTTGGCTAAAATTGAGTATTAAGAGCAGTTGTTTTCTAAAGCTACAAAAGAACAGTGATCAGAAGCTCCTTTAATTTAAGAGGCAAAGATGAGTATGCTTCATTAGCTTTAGTGAGATGAGCTCCCGCTGTTTCACATTTAGTTTCTTGTAAAAAATCAGGAGCCATTTTGATTTTTAATATGTAAAGTATAATATTGACTGGGAATCTGGTGTCACCTATCTCCAAACTCAACATTTTTAAAAAGATTTCCATCTCTATTTGTACAACAGAAGATCCAAACTGGGAATTAACTATTAAAAGCCAATCAGAAGGTACTTGCAGCGATGCTGGCAGATTTATTTTTGGTTAGGATAAACTCAAGGGTTTCCAACTTAAAAAGATTTGTTAGTTACTGTCAGTATAGCGGCAAGTATAAGTTTAAACTGGCCTACCAGTCTGGATGATGAAACAAAAAAATGGCAATCCTGAATGCCAGAGGCACTGCTGCTTAAATGACATTTATTTGAGTGGGAAGAAATTCCGCCAGCGAGCACCATTGGGTCATAAGTTTGGATAGAAATCTGTCAACAAACCAGGCTAACACAGCCCCAAGCCTGCGGGCTTAGGAGTTGGAAAAAATGGGATTGAGTTAGATGTTTTAAATTTAGTCATAATAAAAATAATGGTTTTGGGAAACGGGATTTCTTTAAAATTAAAAGTAGATAATCAACCATCAAAAATTTTCTCTCAGTATGTTATGATTGCTTAAATAGAGAGTGGATTTGAGTTAATAGCTTAAAAAGTCTTGGGATTGGGGCCCTCAGGATTTGATCTAACCCAGAGAACTTTGAGCAAGGAGAAAAACAAATTATATTAGAACTGACTTTAAAAAAGTCTACGGTGGGCTGAGTTGTTGTCAGTTTGACCTCAGATGCCCAAATTGCAATTTCACAACTTTTCTGATGGTTAGCGTGATGGCATCTTGCCTGATGGGCAATGGGAACCTCCCAAGGCTACCCCACGGAGGGACAGTCCCATGAGGTTGAAAACAGGTTCAGGATACCCAACCCTCCTGCACTTAGTCACTTTGGCAACTGTTTGGCCAAGCAAGCTGCATCAAATGAAAATTTCTAATTTTTGAGGGGAGGGTTTCAGGCTAGTGGCGGCATTCTTCAATGACCCAATGCCATAGTAAGTTCTGTCAAAAATTCAACATTAGACACATTTATTTTAAGATGTACATGCCTGTTGGGCTTTGTCCACGATGTTTTTGAGGTGAGCTCCAAATTGGCAACGACATTTCCCATTGGCCTGATGCCATTGGCGAGTTTAACCAATGATTTAACACTGGACACATTCTTCATACAATGTACACACCCATAGGGCTTTGTCCCTGATTTTCTGAAACACGTTTTGAACAATAACAACATTTTTCAATGGCCTCATGCCATTGGCAAGTTTTGCCATAATTTGACACTTAATTCCCCATTACTGAATGTGCGTGCCCATCAGGCTTTGTTGCCAAAGGTTTAAGGCTTCCAGACCTTGATTTCAAGGGCACATTGCCATCAACTTTATAAGAACCTTTAGGCCATGTGATAGTCAGATTTCAAGTAAATTGGCGCAAATTTCCTCAATTTGCCATACTAATTAGGAGGAGGCAATTTCAGGGACAGGTGGTGGGATCTTCAGAGGGAGAGATGTTACCCATCGCTTGTCTACCACATGGGCGAGATTGCCCAGTGAAGCGTGAGAGATAGCTGCCCTTTTTGGACCCATTTTTGTTTGGAATGGGAACATCACCCAGTCTAGGCATAGGGCACGCTCCCCCAGACTTACATTACCTCCCCTTTTGCCAACAGAGGTGCCACCACCATGAAACTGAATGAGGGCCACATTTTTGTAGCCTTTGGCAACTTGATCACCATTAAAATAGCAATCTTTGCGGGAGGACGGGGAGCTTCTTGGTGGATGGCATGGAAAGCCTCGACCAGCTCCAAGCAGTTTGTGCAATCTTGAGCTCTGACCCAATGTTCTTGTAGGCTGGGTAGCCTATCCAAGTGATGAGATATTTGGACCAATTGCTGAGATTTACAGGAAGCCAGGATGCCCTCCACTTCAGCCTCCTCTACACCCTTGATCACAATAAGCTCTAAATCTAAGGGGATTGCCATTTAAATGGGGACAACTGAGACACATGGAAGACTATGTGTGTTGCTTCCAGTGGGGTGGCAATTTCAAATGGAAGGTGCCATTACCTAAATTTTCCTCCACCAAGTGGGACCTGAGCATTTACTTGCAAACTTACGTGATGGAATCTGCATCCACAAATGGCATGATTCAATCATGACATATGAACCCACTATTATTTCCTGTGCTGGGAGCCTCTTCCAATCTGCAAACCGTTTATAGTCACTTATAGTCTTGATCCGATGCTCCCAAACCAAGGAAAGTGTGGCCCTTTATGCTGGGCATGATCATCGGTGGCTGTACCTCTGGGCAAAGGCACAGGCTGACTGAGATTGAGGGGTTGTACCCCAAGCTTACTTCTTATGGGGAAAACACAATGGAGGCGGATGGATCATTGTTATAGAAAATTGAGTGAGAGGGAGGTCATCATCCCAGTTATCCTGAGCGGCTGTAGCATAGCACCTCAGGTAATGTTCCAGGATCTGATTAACCCTTACATTTTGTCCATTAGCTGGGGATGGTATGCAGTGGAATGACAGGGTGTAATCTTCAAGATTACCAAGAGCTCGTTCTAAAATCGTGCTGTGAACTGGGGCCCACGGTCTCTAATAATCTCCTGTTTGAGACAAAACATTGAAATACATGGCGCACAAAAATATGAGCAGTTTCCTTATAAGTGATAGTGGAGGAACAAGGGATAAAAAGGGATAAGGTGAAGAAATTGACATCTACCATCACTGCTGTGAATCTATTGGAACTGGGAATTTCAACGATGAAATCCATGGACACCAATGCCCATGGACCTTCTTCCTGCTGTAAGGGGTGAAGGAGGCCATTCTTTCCAGACCTATCTGATCTATCACAGTGCAAGTTACACAGTCTGCGATCCAGGATTGAACTTCCTTTGACAAGCCTGCACAATTATAGTATGCTTGATTAAGCCAATAAAATTCTTATTCCCTGGATGTCCAACTGCAATAGGATCGTGGTGAGCCTGAATCACTTTGGCTTGAAGAAGTGGAGGAACCCAAACGCGCAACCAAAATTTAATATGACCCTTAGCCAGAAGATACAAGGAATGTTTTGAAGCAGGGGGGAACAGCCACTCCAGAAGGTCCACACCTTCCAAACAGGCCATTTGCGCTACCAAAACCTGGAAAGAGTAGGGGTGAGTCCAGAGCTAAGTCCACTGTCAAACCACGTGAGGGACAATGGATAGAATTTAGGTGGGAGGGATGACTGTGATCTGATCCACCTCACTTGAGTCTTTAGGACAGTGTGAAGGTTGAAACTTAGGAAGTCAGGAAGGACATTCAACTCTCCTTTTACAAACTTATACTTAAAGCTAAAGCTACACAGATCCCAGAAGGTTTGGGCATGCCAGTGCGCCAACATTTGGGGCTTACAAAAATAAATAAGAGTTTTGTGGTCCATGCATACTGTTAACTCATGCTGAGCGCCCTGAAAGAGATATCGCCAATGGGTCAAGGCCCACGCTACGGCTGCCAGCTCCTTATCATAGATGGCCCAGGACTAATTGATGGGAGAGAACTCGTGGGAAAAGTAGATGACTGGATGTTACAACACATCGTGCTCAGGAAGCAACACAGTCCCACCGCAATGTATGACACATTGCATGCTAAAACATAGGGTTTGGAGAGGTCTGTGTGTCTTAAGATTGGGGGTGACAAGGACACCTCTTTAATTGATTCAAATGCCTGCTGGCACTCAGTTGTCCAATGAAAGGGGACATTCTTGCCTGTGAGCAGATGAAGAGGGGCGGCTAACTGAGATAGGCCAGGGGAGAATTTCTTTAAGAATATGATAGTGCCCAAGGAGCTTCTCAATTGCTTTTTTGGTCGTTGGAGTTGGCCATTTGTGGATGGCATCCAACTTGCTTGAGGATAGTGTACCCATCTTTAAGACAATATTGCCCAAGAAGGTAACTTTCTTCCTGTAAAACTCGCATTTTGAAGGCTTAACAAACAAGACCGCCTTATGTAAGTCAGCCATTACCATCTCCAAGTCCTTTTCATGTTGTTCAAAAGTAGGGGAATGTACCAAGATATTGTCAATGTATTCAACCACGCATGTGAACTGGAGATCACCCAGCACACTATTGATCATCTTTTGGAATGTGGCTGGTGAATTCTCTAACCTTAAAGGAAACACTCGAAATTGGAATATGCCCCATTTCGTTTGGATTGCAGTAAGACATTCCTGACCTTCCTTTACCCAAATCTGGTTGAAGGTGTTAACAATATCGAATTTTGAGAAACATGCAACTTGGAAATTGCTTGACCAATCGTCTGTTCCAAAGGCAGTGGATAGGGATCGTGGATTGTGATCTTATTAAGGTGACCATAATCCATGCAGGGACGAAGGGAACCATCAGCCTTATTGGTAAAGATGATGTGAAAGGCAACTGGGGATGCTTATTTGAACAACCAACCCTTCTTAAGCATGTCATCCAACCATGCATTGAGGGCAACCTCCTCCTCTGAAGTATGCGGGTACAGTGGGTAGTCTATTTTCACTACCTGCACCATTGTTTTAAATTTAAGTTGAATTCAGTATGTGGGGAAGACGGGCTGCCTTCTTGGAGTCAAATATACTTTGATATCCCATCAACGCTTCTGGGAATTACAAAGGGATGCCCGCAGGGGAAACAAGGGAAGTAAACCATCCATGATCTTGAGTTTTAGTAAGAGCGTCCAGTAGAGGAAACTCGCCCTCCGTTTAACAATTAGAGAAAGACAGCATATTAGACTTAAGGTGAATCCTTACATGCTGTCAGCGCCACCAGCCCACACCCAAAATTACTAGGAACATGAGGTTAGGCATTGCTGAGAAACAATTGAAAAAACTAAACTGGTGAACTGAGAAAGGTACGGGGCGCCATATTTTGTATGATTGCTGAGAGGTAGTGAAGCAACCATCACCATAGGACCTAATTCCAGGTCAAGCTCAAGCTGGTGAGCCAACTCTAAGCTCATAAAGTTACTCGCAGCTCCAGTATCAACCAACGCCTTGAAGGACGCCTATTGAGTTCCAATACTAATTTTCATTGGCAAAAAAAGTAGGCGGAATTCTGTTTATTGACAGATATGGTTTAATCCATTGATAAGGAAGAGATTGCAACTAGATAGGGGTTGATCACAAGTTTTATGACAGGAGGAGAACTGGTGCGGCAAAGGGGTTGAACCATTTCTTCTCAAAACTGGACCATCAATGATTTATAAGCCAGAGTACTAGAATAAACTAACACGTGCTTGGGGGCAGCGTCAGCTTTTAGAATCAATATGGTTACTGATTTGGAGCTGAAACTAAAGCTAAGGCCACATCAGCAGTTTCAAACGAGAAAATCCATTTTGATGGTGGACTAAGTAAAAAGTTGGAGACACTAGGGTAGTGCGGCCATAATAAATCTCCTTCACAACCCTATTCATTTGATAGAAGATGATTAAAGGCTGCGCCCATCTTGAAGAGGAGGGCAGAAATGGATGAAAATAATGGACGGTTGATTATGTCAGGATAGCGGCAAGTTAAGTTTAAACCAACCTGGTAGTCTGGATTGCAAAACACCCAAATGGCGAGCCCAAAAACCAGAGGCACTGCTGCTTGAATGACTTATTTTGAGCGGGAAGAGGTTTCACCAGCAAGCGCCAATGGGCCATAAATGCGAATAGAAATCTGGCAACAAACCATGCTAACATGGCCCCAGGGCCCGCAATCTTGGAAGCTGGGAAAAATGGGATTGGGTTAGGTGTTTTTAAGCTTTGTTATATCAAAAATAGTTATTTTGAGAAACTGGATTTTATTAATTTAAAAGAAAAATCAACCGTCAATTTTCTCAGTGTGTTAGGGCTGCTTAAACAGTTGCTTGATTTGGGGAATACTTAGAAAGTCTTGGTATCAGTGTCCTCAAGGTTTGGCCTAACCTGGAAAACTTTGAGCAAGCGGTAAAAATGATATCAATTAGAACCAACTTTGAAAGAGTCAGCAGTGGGCTGAATCACTGTTAGTTCGACCTTGGAAGCCCAAATTGCAATTTCAAAACTTTTCTGATGGTTATCATGTTGGCATCTTGCCTGATGGGCAATGGGAACCTCCCAAGGCCACCGTACTAAGGGTGGTCCCAAGAGACCTTAAACAGGTTCAGGATACCCAACCCGCCCTCACCCAATTGCTTTAGCATCTGTTTGGCCAAGAAAGATGCATCAAACGATGATCCTAATTTTTGAGGGGAGGGTTTCAGGCTATCAGCGACATTTGATAATGACCCAATACCATTGGTAAGTTCTGCCAATGATTTGATATTTGAAACATTTGTTTTGGGAGGTAAATTTCAGTAGGGTTTTGTCCATAATGTTTTTGAGATGAGATCCAAATTGGCAACAACATTTCCTAATGGCCCAATGTCATTGGCAAGTTTAACTGAGGATTTGACACTGGAAAAATTCTTCCTAAGAGTTCTACACCTGTTGGGCTTTGTTCACAATGTCTTTAAAGCACATTTTGAACCAACAACATTTACCAATGGGCCAATGCCATTGGTGAGATTTACCATGACCTGACACTTGATTCCCCATTTAAAGAATGTGCGTGCCCATCAGGCTTTGTTGCCAAGGGTTTAAGGCTTCCATACCTTATTTTCGAGGTCTTGTTGCCATTGACTTCATAAGAACCTTTAAGCCCATGGGAGTGTTGGCTTTCATGTATTTTGGCGCAAATTTCCTCAATTTCTGTACCAATTCAGAAGATGCAATTGAAGGGACAGGTGGAGGTATTTTTAGAGAGAGAGTTGTTAACCAACTCTAATCCACCGCATGGGCAAGATCGCCCTGTGAAATGAGAGGGACAACTGCCCTTTTTGGACCCTTTTTGTTGGGAACGGGAACACCACCTATTCTAGACAGAGGGGATGCTCCCCCATACTTTCAGTTGAAGTATAGTTTTCATTATGCTTACTGTAAAGATTTTTTTCCAACTGTCAAATATAAAAAAGCAACAATTTAGGTCTTTACCGCCTTGAGTAGAAGAAGGTACAATGACTTTAACTGAGGTCAGCTAATAAAACTTTGGAACTACTATATATATGTACTTGGTAATTTGAGCACTCAGGTTTTTAAGAAGAGCGAGCTCTTACCCTAAGATGAAAACACCTTGTTTCATCATCAGAAGGGCAGTAGAATCATCCATCTACATTGTGACTAATATGCTTTCAATATATGCAGTACTTACTAGGGTTAGGAGATTTAAGTGGCGTCATAGTTAAAAACTTAAAGCAGAGGTTTAAGATAGAACAAGAAGGCTCAGCAGTCGTTTATACCAGTAATAAATTACAGAAAAGCTCCCTTAATATGCAGCAGCGAGATAAGTTTGTGCTTAACTTTCTTAAAGTATAACTGGACAATTGGCATAGCTTAGAGCACAGTTAAAGCAGCAAGGATGACATACTCAAAGTGAGTCAATTCCCTAAACCAAAGTTTGAGCATCAATACCACCTTTCTGCAAACTCACTGATTGATCCTCCTCTATTGAGGCTAATCTACATAGCAGCCACTTTTTATGTTTGCTAAGGTTGAATTAAATCCAAACCTTCTGTGTAGAGAGGCATTAACATTGGCCCAAGTACGCTAATTTATTGAGTGCAGGACAATAATATTTTAGGTGACTCTTATGAGGCAGTTGATTAATGATTAAGCTTTTAATTAGCAGCTATCTTTAAAACTCTCATAACAGTAAAGAAAGAAAAAAGTACTTTCTTTTCCTTAGAATATATATCTATAAAAGAGTTCTAAAAAGAGCTGCTAGAGGGGCGGTGGGCTAACTACATGGATGGGCGTGGGAAGTAAACATTCAGCCTTAGAATTTAGTGTATCGCTGAATTAATCATGTGGTTAGATGGCAAATAATTGATGACGCAGTTCAATCACGTTATCAATAACAATGTCAAATTACTATAATAATGAAGGGCAGTTTAGGAAGCAAAGATATGGTTTAACTGAATGACTTCATTTAATTGATAGAAGTTATCTCTTTAGCCAAGTTGACGCTGTTTAGTGATAAAATCTCTGTTCCAACTCTTGTAATGAGCCAGGTAAGGCTGAAAAGGCTTTGATTTGCCCATGATGTGAAGATAAAGAGACTTCCAAATTTGAAGGCACCCCGTCTTGGGTGAGTTCACCCTCATTGGTGATGCATCCTAAGTGGTTGTCTAGAAGTCTCACTGGATATAATTACAGATTAAAATATCTTTTGTAATCCTAAAACTGTTACTGGGCCCTGTAGGCCCTGAGGGCCCTGGGGACCAGGGGGTCAAGTAGCCCAGCATACCAGGGCGTCCAGGTGCATCTGGAATTCCTGTGTCCAGGCATCCCAGAGCTCTGGGAGGGCCAGTTTATTTAGAGCTTCCAGGAGGCCTAATTTTACCTGGCATCCCCGCAGGTCAGAAAGTTAAGAATAATCCAATGTTTCCTGGTTTTGATATGTTGATTCCTCTATATAGCAACGCAATCTTACATAAATTCTCCTAAGGTGTCAGTATGTGATTGTATCTCCATGGCGCTAATCCCAATTTGATTGTTAAGAATGACATTTGAATTATTAAAATGGTTGAAGAGTTCAAAAAAGAAATATCTGATTATCCCTTCAATGAGGCGAGTTAAATGATATTACATATTGTTCTAGAGTTGTTGATTGTCAAGGATTGCACACCAATTCTCTCCACTTTAAGTGGAAGCACATTTTGAAAATTAAATAAGGTATTATATAAAGTTTCTTGATAAGTAATGATAAATGGTAGTTTTTGGTACTGTAAGATATGCTAACTGAAGTAAATAGTATTAAGTTGAGTAGATAAAATGGCGCAAGTAGCGCTTATTATGGCCTTTCCGACTTGTTAAATGTTGAGAATTAAATTAATGCATAGACAATCATAAGAGTTGACTCACAAGAGCTAATTATTGATTTACTCATCCACTCAAAGATTAAGGTTTAGTAATTGGGGGTCACAGGAAATCTGAGAATTTTGAGACTTGTAACTGGCATTAGTCAGCGGAAGTGGTGGTAAGGTTGAACTCCATAGATGCTGTAAAGTAATATTACGTGATTGTAAACTAAAGGCTGTGTTTCTCACTAAAGCTCTTAAGTCTACTTTGCAGGCTCTGATATGTGCGCTGTAATAAATTATTGATATAGTTAAATGGTTTGGTAATAGTATAAAGACTATACCCTAGTTCATCTTCTCTTAATCACTTTGAGTATCGTCTCCAATGATATACTGGTGCTTTTTCTCCTAATCCCTGAAGGTACTTTAGGAAATCGAGGGAACTATTCTCTATGACTCTTCCCTCTGGTAGAACTTGACCTACTATTAGGTTCAAAGGATCTCTCATTCTCTCTTAATGCAGGGGCCCACAGAGATTTTGATACTAATAAATATGCCAAAGGATATATGATATTTCAAACTTTAATCCCAAGGGTAAAATACAATAATTGTAAAACAGGATAACTATTAGAGCAATTGACCAAACCTTATTTTGATCTACTTTTATTAAAACACAAGAGAATTTATAGGATATATAGCGATCAACTCTTCTGTTGGAGCCCCACTGGGGAAATGGCAGCCATTACCAATAAATTAGCCCTCTGAATTTGCACAAATGAGGAACTATCTCATCCAGCTAGTTGGGTTCCACCATTGACTAGAAATGTGACCTCTTCTGGTTAATCGTTAAATGTGTCCCCACATCCTCTATCAACCTCAGCGGAGTACTCTAGTTAGGATAGGAACATGTATATGTAATGAGACTTTTTTCCTAACAACAGTTCACAGTAACTAAAAGGTTAACCTGTGAGTTGCTTCCAAAAGCGTTGTTGACGCTTCAGGAACAAAACATAAACCAGTAGTTTATTGGTGACAAACTCTAATAAACTAATATAAGATAATTAAGTATCTATACTAAAAATTGATAATCAAATCACATGTATATTGTCAAGAATCATCCCCAACAAAACATTAACAATCTAATGTAATAAACCTTAGCAGATTACTTTAATTCTTAGTGATATTTCACCAAAAAATATCTATCATATGAAAAGATAACTCCCACATCAAGTAGTGGACCTTGTTCTATTGGACAAGCAGATATAATATAATTAATTAAGCTGGGTAGTATGTATACTAAAATAAAACAGTGATGTAACAGGTTCTAATATATGCTCATTAACTTCCTACTCACTGTAGTGAGGGGTTAAATAGTAGGAAGAGGTATATGAATCTGATTCTACATAATATATTGCAGTTATCAAGGTTCAATGGGGACTTGATGAGATCTGTAGGGAGCACCAAAAATTCTTCAGGATGAGGAAGATAAAATTCAACAACCTGATAAAGTTCAGGGCACCTGAAGACCCTAGATTAAAAGTTTTATCTAAAAAATAAACATACAATTAAGGTAAAGAATCCTTAATTGTCAATTATTCCTGAATCACGATAATTTTAAGTGGCAACTAAGAATACTGCGTATGTATAGTAAAAGTTACTTTAAATTAAGAGAGCAATATTTATGGGGGATGAATTACAATTACTTTGAGGAATGTAGCCAGGAACATCTGAGACAATATCTTTATCCAGTTTATTTTACTAAAACTTACAGGCATCCTACAATCTATTTAAAGTAGATGGAGTCAATCTTTTGTACTGGGTTAGAACCCTGACAGCTGTGTAAACAAACCTTATGATTGGTTTTGAACCATGCCATCAAAAATTAACATTTCTCCATAATGAGTAAGTATACAGCCATTGGTGGTGATTTGTTCTTTGAATCATACTAGAATTCTGACACTTCATATCTTTCCTTATAATGATGGTTAATAATGTAAATGTTTTAAAAACCTTTTTGTGAACCCTAAAAAAGACTCTTTCATCTGAAATTTTTTTGTGGTGTAAACATTTAGTTCTAATAAAAATCAAAATTACATAAGGACCTTTTTATAGGGTCTCCATTTTATAAGTCCTTACAAACCCATATATATCACAAAAAACCACTATGTCATCTTCCTTAAAAAATGATAATATTTTTAGTGTTGTTCATCGTAAACTTTTGGTGATTTAGTGTATCAAGATGTTCCATAATCCCTGGTATGTGTCTTAATGAACGCAATAACAAATAAATTTCTATAAATTGAAGGATAGAACTCATACGTGGCATTCTTATTGGAAAATATAAGATGCTGAGTGGGTTAGTCCATAGAGGTGTAGAAAAAGAGAAAATCTACTAGCTCTGTGATGATTAATATTATATGCAAGTATGGTGTGACTGACATAAAGGGTCCACTGGGTATAAAACGCGGGCACAGTATCAAAGGATTTGCTCCAGAGTTCCACTATCTCTTTTGACCATATCATAGATCTCAGGATGCTATGGGCGGTAAGAACTGCTCAGTTTCACATTAGCTTAATCAACTTGGGACTATTCTTGTAGTAAAACTAATATCATTATTTGATTTAAATGGCTTTCAGGTTTCCATGTTGGTGTAAAATTTTCTCCATATTGAATTTAGTGTTATAAACTTCACCAAAGTCACTAATGAGCTTGGTCTTGATGAATTAAATTATGCTATTAACAGATAAAATGATAACCTATGTTTGAAATTGCTAACTGTAAAGGGTATTATGACATTAGTTGATGCATTATGACAGGCACAATTAGGTTCTAGTAGTTTTTTATAATTTAGATTGTAGGTAGCTGATGAAACTGGCATTCATGATATTCCATAAAACATCTTGAATACAAAAAAATCATGGACTCATAATATAACTTTTTGAAATTGTTCTACAGGTTTGTTCTGTCCTCATTGACCAACAGCTCTATGACATAAATGATTATTTTTTGTTTTACTGATGGCGCATAATGAGCATTTTCAACCATTGTTCACTACCATATATGGCACACCATTCCAAACTTCTATATTCTCAAGAGCATGTCTAATGTATGGTAGAAAATAGGCTTTAAGCTTTAGAGAGCTGTGAGACTTCATCTTTTAATCTATTGATTGGTACAAGGAAACAAGGTTGTGACTACTAAAGACTTAAGCCATATTAGTTTTGAAGAGACAAGGCAAAGTGATGTTATTTCATAATAATATCTTTAAGCTTCAGTGCCCATTGGGCCAGCCATCCTTTGAGTACCTTTAAATTAAGCTATTATAATGACATGTGATCATTTATTAAACGGTTTTTGATTTAATATAAACTTAGAAAAATTAAATTTTTAGATGACACCTTGTTCTTTATGCCTTTAGACAATGTAATTACTCGCATGTTTGTTAGGTAAATTTTTATAATTTACAAATGGATGCTCTTCTCAATTTTTATTTTAAAAAAGCCTTTCCTCAACTGAAGTTAAGATGCCTTTTGATAGCATAATAAAAGAACAATTAAAATTTAATTATTTAACGTTAAAACCTCCGTTAGTTCCTTTATTATTCACTTAAGAGTATCTTTTCACTCAGCGGACCACTGAAGAGCTATCATACTACTTAGTAGATATAATGCTGATTCATCCATATGGGATAAACATAGCTAAAAAGTGATACCAACATAATATGCCAGCAAAGTTTACACAACTCTTTTGTTTTTAAAATTTCCTACTGGAGTAACAGCATTAAACTTATTGTGTTAAGTTTTAATTTCAGATTTAAAATTATGACTAAGTATTCTACTAAGAGTTAAAGAAAATCATAATGTAACTTAAATCTTAGGTGTATCATGTTGCTTATCCCTAATAAGGGTAAAGCGTCATTATGTAATTTCTTATTTTCTTAGAATCTGCTACAAAACCAATATATATATTTTTATATTGACTAATTGACTATTGTAAACTTTTTAAAGCTTGCTGAACAGGTTGGTTGTTAAATAATAAAGAAATTTTATGTATGGCGACAACTAGTAGGGTGAGTCTTCACCTTTAGTGGCTTCAAATTCACTCTGGTAAACTGTAACTTGATAAAAAAAGGACCTTTAATCCATTCAATCTTCAATTTATAAACATATATAATAGATATATATCAGTTAAATTTTAGTTTCATTAGAAGATGCTATGAGTTTTCATAGGCAAAAGGCGGATAACTTTTCTGATGATTCATTGAAAATCAACTTATTGTTCTCTTAAAACTTTTGACCCATAGGATTAACTTTAAAACAATGATGGATTCCTTTGCCTTAGTTAATCCTCATTAGTGTAACATTTACAGATTGGCAGCCCTCCTTTCAGGTCAGGAACCAGACACAGATGTATAAGGGCTTTGTTGCTTGGGTATGACTACTAACTACCGCTGAAACAAGCGTTAAAACGCTTAGTTAACTTTATAAAAAACAACCCTAATTGTCTAGCGCATCTGCCTTAACAAACTAGCCATGACAATCAAACTATCAGCTATCAAGCCTTGATTAAAATACTCATTTACCATTGTCAGTAATATCCTCAACAAAATTTTATTAATTGAAACAAATATCAGATTATATCCTTTGGCTAATTTTGATTAATAATATAGTTGGCATCCATTTCCAAACAATAGATTGTATATTACAAATTTTGAATTTATTAATCTGTAAGTGAGAAAGATAACGTGGTCAAACAAATTCCAACACATCCCCTCACTTGACCCGATTACCAAGCAAAAAAGTTTTTGAAGCGATTGCTTCTTCTTGAAACTCATCTAACAATTATGGTTCAAAGATCCTTCCTTCAGTATTAACTAACTTACTAGTATAGTGGTCTCCTTCTCACTGCTGCCTCTGTATGCGCAATCCTAAGGCCTCTTGCCATACCAGGACTTCTTCAGACATTATTGCTGATAACACGCCTGTTAACCCTGTACTCCCCCAGGTTGGGCTCTCTGTGTGAAATTGGAGCTGGTCTTCTTCATTTCTAGGGACCACTCATGGTGGATCCAGTTTCATCCCATCCAGATCCTCCCAACTCTTTTCCTAGGGAATAATCATGGCAGATCTAGCTTAAGCGCGTTCTGACCCTAATGACATACTATAGCGCCTTAAGACTACTTCCAATGGACCCAAATGCAACCTGAGATGGCCCTGCCAAATTATTTTAGGGAACACCACATGAAAATTTTGAGCGCACCAAATAAAAATTGATTTTTTATTGATTTTCCATTATTTATATTTTTTATATTCTTTGTTTATGTTTTTTGTCTTATATATTTTTGTATATATTTTTACTACCATTTTTTTAATATTTGCTATAAACTCAGTTAACTATATGACCATTGTGCATCTTTTTGATTGTTTAGGCATCTGTTGCTGATTTCAAATTAAATCAAAGGGACCAGTCCATATGGCATTCAGCTTATTTCAGCGGCAAAATCCATGTGTATTACAGTGAGATACTTTATCCCAAAAATTTCAAAAATTTTATGGGCTGTTCTTTCTTATCATCATACTTTTTAGCCTAAATCCTTTTCCTAAGGGTTTTGTCAAACGCTTGGTATTGTAAATCAATCATATTTTGACAAATCAATTTAAATATTGATCAGGACTCATCCCAAAGTTAACTCTAAAACTGAGTATAACTTTGTTGTAAGGCAGCTTTTTTTCAAAGAGTAATTCAAAGGGTGTTTTCCAAAATTAATGAGTGATAGCTGATATCATAAGTGAATGTATCTAAATTTAATTACAAATCCCGAGCAGATGTTTACCCTGCAACCAGCTTCCATAGCTTAGTGGTACGGTAGCGTTCACTCTTTTGACCATTCCAATTGTCTCTGGCCAATATGAAACTGATACAACTCCTCAGATCCCCATCGTTATTCAATTGGGTATGAAAAGGGAAATGAAGTTTGTTCCATTATCATTCAGGATCACTTGAGGGCATCCATGCAATATATCACTTGATCCAGAATAAACTTTGCGGTATTTATTTCATCAACCTAAACTATAGCTTTAGATTTAATCAATCTTACCAGGTGATTGATTGTGCAACGATATATCACATTCTTCTAATGCTTGTACTTAGAGGTCCCATAAAAGAGATTGATACTGTATGCCAGGCGAACACTGGTCATACTAACTGATATTTGGCCACATTTTTGTGTGGCTTGTGGAGCTGACACTCCACACAATAGTTAAAAATATACGCTTTATCATAGTTCAACAATTCCCAATAGTAATATTGGCAAATGTGCTCTAAATTTTTCTTAATGCTACCATGTACAATGACTTTGAAAAGGCGAAAATTTTTTCCATTTGTTTGGATGGTTTCAGGAACATAAGTCTTTTATTTATTCACTAGTTTAATAATTGCCCGTTTTTTGTTAAGTTCCCTCCATGGCTTTTCATAATGACTTTTTGAACTTTAGGTGGCTCGTCCTCTAATTCTCCTTTCACCATTTGCTCAAATAGGTCATTATCTCAACCTTTTACTGCGAGAATTTCTGGCAGTTTGATAATACATCAACATTTTAGTTTTTACCCCCAGCGCAATGTTTGATTTCATAGTCATAGGCCTTCATAAATAAAGACCATATTGCTAGTCTCCCCTCAGGCTCTCTTAAGTCATGCAACCAATGGAGAGATGCATGATCTGTTACAACCTTGAGATTAGTCCCAGGAATATAAACATGAAATTGCTTGCATGCGTAGATTACTGCAAGATATTTGCGCTCAGTTACTGCATAGTTCTTTTTAGCCTTTGTTAAGGTACAGCTGACATAGGCCACTGGGTGCTCTTCATCTTGTTCGTCTATTTGACATAGTATGGCACATATTGCCATAAGCAATGCATAAAATTGTATAATAAACGGTCAATAAAAATTTGGATATTCAAGTAATGGGTTCATCATCAAGTATTTCCATATTTGTAGAATGCCCCTTGGGTCATCTCATTACATTAAACCTTTTTTGGATCCTTAAGCAGATGGAATAATAGATCCACTATTTTTGCAAAGCCCTAATGAAATGGCGATAATACCTGACCATTCCCAAAAAGACTTGGATATTGAAAACTCTTTTTGGTGATAAAATCCTCCCAATGGCTTCAATATTTTGTTTTTAAAGGTTGGAATCCATCTGCGTTTATAAACAAACCAAATATTATAATTCCTCCTTAAGAAAGTGACATTTTCAGGATTTTATTTTGAGATTGGCGGAGACTAGTTTCTGAAATAAATACTCTAAGTGTTGAAAGTGCTCTGTGAACTTTTGAATAAAAACATTAATGATGTCTAGATAGACTAGAACGCATGATAATTTGAGGTCACATAAGATAGTATCCATAGCCCTTTGAAAAGTTGTGGGGACGTTGCACAAGCCTTGAGCATCCCCATAGGTTGGTAAAACCCTTGTGCTGTTACTATGGCACACTTCCCCTGGTCCTCTACGCATATAGATCTGCTAATATACTAAGATGAGGTCTGTCACTGGGAAGAATTCCACCCCGCCTAACTGATCCAACACATCATCAATTCACGCCAAGGGATAAAATCCTTTTTTATGATTTTATTAAGATAGCGATAGTCAATAACAACCCTCTTTGACCCATCCTTATTTTTAATTTTAATATTGAGCTAGCCCACAGACTGGATGAAGGCAAAAGCATCTGTGCTCCAACAATTTCTATAATTCCTCTGGCAACTACAACCTCAGCCACTCTGGATCTCCAATTAGGCCTCATTCTAATTGGAGCAGCTTCTCTGGTATCACTTTGATGTAGTATGTTTTCCCTGCACCCCAAATTGTGGTTGTTCTGCGCAAAAACATTTTGGTGTCATTCAAATAAAGCCAATACTACGTTTTGTTGGTCTTCTGTTAATACTGATAATTTTTCCCAAGGGATTAACTTATGAATACTATCAGCTGAATCTGGTAATCCCATTTCATTTAAATTCCCAATTCTTTTGGTAAGAACAAAGCTCCATTCTTGGAATCAACTGATTAGACGCAACTATTTAATTTCACTTGATTTTAATTAACTTTTTCCCAGATTGGTTAATAAGATACAAATTTACCCTTGATGGTGAATTTGGATCCCTGGAGCTACCCAAGGTTAAATTCTTGATCTTCGCCAGGAATGCTCTATTTTGACATTTAATTGCTCAAGAATTTTCAACGTCAGTCCAGTATTGACCAAAGTCTGAATTCCAAGAAGTGTGGTCAATTCATTTTTACTTGGATCAAAATCCCTCAGTTTCACTTATGCGTTTTAGTAGGGTCTGGAACTTTTTTTACTGGTTTATGACCAACTGGAATGATGCCATCTTTAAACATCACATTTATGAAAATTTACTTTTCCTATTGAGGGGAGCATCCCCTTTGATGATAGATCAATGGCAGCGTCTGGCCAAAGATCATCAGAGTATTCTCCTCAAAGTTGCAATTTAATACATACTTTTGCATGAATCAGTGCTGATAAAAGTTATAATTTTGATTAATTAGGATGATTGCTGGCTCTGATATGACTAGAGATTAAAAAGAAAAGGGGTAAGGCACTACAAGCCCCACAGGAAGTAGTAGGATTAGGTTCAGCTGTCCCATACTACTTTTGATGCGCTATATTTGGTAAAATTTTTAGACATTTTACAAGTTTGGTAATAACAATATTAAATTATGCGTTACTATTAATAAATACCCTTACTTTTACTCAGTTAACTAAAATGTCAGCATAAGTACACTCAGAGTATTGAAAATATTGTTTACTGAATGTATAGCAGTATTGGTTGTTAGATCCAGAGTTTGATTAATTTGTGCAGATATATCAGGAGATGAATACTTGATAGTAGTGATAGGAATCTAAACGTTACCATCTTCCAATTTAGTTTTCATCAATCTGTCTTCAATGTCAGCATTTTGGGCCTTTTCAAAAAACTAGTGAACATAAGGTTGAGCAACCTCTGCTATAATCTTTTTGGCAATTACCCTTGCTTTCACTCAAATTATCTCATTGATATTTGTGCCCATGCTCTGTTGGGAAGAACCAAAAACAGGTTCATCAGCAAACATGTCAAAGGTTTTGTTTTCTTGGTGCTTATCCTGTGGAACTGGGAATTCTGCAGATCTAGATCGTTCCTCATATAACCTGCAGGGCCTTTTCCTAACTCCTCATGGACATCTTTTCCTGGATGAAGTTCACCTGATCCTTTGGTTTCTTGCTTCATCACTGAGAATCATTATATTCAATATTACCACATCTGTTACAAGAGATGTGCAGCATGTTACTAGGCCATTTTGATCCATCAGATTTTTTTAATCAATTAACAATTCTTTTTGGGTTTGTGGTTTTTTTGCTGAATTTGAGTTGAAAGGTAGTTGTTGTTTTACAATTAAATTTTGTGCGTCAGAAGTGGAGGCCATCATTTTCAATTGATTCACCATTTGAGATGTGATACTATTGTAGGTGAATCAAGGCGCCATAGATTGATGTAAATCTCAATAAGGTCAGAGTGCGGCCTTCATTGCAATGCAAGCGCTAAATTGCTCATGTTATTAGCTCCCATCAAAGTCTGTGCCTCTTTTTAGAAACAATTGACAAATTTTTTAAGATTTCGTCTTTTCAGAATTGGATTTTATGAACTCTTACTTTTGGTTAGCCATTCGTTCAGGGCTACCAAAATCTTTCATAATCACATTTTTTGCCTCGTTAGATGACCAATTCTCTCCCTTCAGATGGGCAAATATCAAATTAGAAAAGCGTTATCTAAACAAATGGTAATAGTAACAGCCTTTTGGCAAGTGCTGCAACTAAAAATGGTTATTTTGTAAAGTCTGAAGAAGCCAAGTCATTATCCTGATAAAATGTTGCCAATTTTGAAGTGACCCAAAATTCCTAAGTTTCTACAGGCTATTTTTCAGAAAGGTCAGCATAGGTAGCCATTCTGGCGCTAGTTGGTGTGTTGTATTTGGTCAACGCCAAAATGTTGGCATAAGCACTTAGCATATTTCAAGTAGGCTGAATGCTCCTTATATTACTTTCATCAACATATAGCCCTGATCCCTGATTTCAGTTTCTGAATGAATAAAAGTACAATGATGTTTTTCCTTTCATTGTACTTGTTTCAGGAGCGGCCATGCTTCTTTCATAATAGCCATAATTTCTCCCATCCTC
The DNA here is from genome assembly GCA_022478985.1 of Massospora cicadina. Taxonomy (NCBI): domain Eukaryota; kingdom Fungi; phylum Entomophthoromycota; class Entomophthoromycetes; order Entomophthorales; family Entomophthoraceae; genus Massospora; species Massospora cicadina. The sequence continues at coordinate 90,358 of JAKSZP010006841.1, read as the reverse complement.
TGTTTAAAATGCTATTATGAACAAGGGTAGATCCTTCTCAACTTTAGAAAACTTTTGCTCTGACCCTGAATTTTTTCTGAATAACTCATTATTAACTTCCAATACAAGGTTGTCTTCCTCTTCAACCTTGGTAACATGATCCACCACTTTGGATAAATCAGCCTGAGACGCTGATATTAGGGTGGTCTGGTTCATGCTCTCCCGCTCTTTTTATAGCTATTGGATCTCACTCTGAACGGAGGACATTGTGTTATTATCTATCAAGACTCAACTACCCCATGTAATGAGCACCAAATGTAAATTTTGGGCAGTTTACTGCACAGGGTGGCTGTAAAATTATAATAACACTATTTGTATAGCAAGCTCTATTAGTTTAAATATTTATTGTCAATGGCTTCAAATCTACTCTGGTAAACTGTAAATTGAGAAAAACAACTAGAGTGCTTTATTCTATCCAATCCTCAATTTATTTGTAATTATAATAAATTTATTTTAGTTGAATTCTGGCTTTTATTAGAAAATTCTAGGGGTTTATAGGCGAAATGCAGACAACTTTTCAGACAACTCACTGAAAATAAATGATTGTTCTCCCTAAAATTTAACCATTAGGATAACTTCCAAACAATGACATTTCCTTCACCTTAATTAGTCCTCAGTAATGTAACCTTTACAGATTGGTATCCAACTCTTCATATCAGGGACTGTACACTGATTTTAAAGGTCATGTTGCCTGGTTATGACTACTAACTACCGCTAGAACAAGCGTTAAGATGCTTCAATAACCTCATAAAAACGGCCCTAATCCAGCACCTCTTCCTGAATGATCCGCCGTGGAAATCTGACTATCAGCTATCAAGCCCTCATCAAAATTACTCATTAAACATTGTCAAGAATCATCACACGTGAAACAAAATTTAAAACCAATCACTAGATTATATCCTTTTTGTTCTTATAACTAAAAATTTAGTTGACAACCATTGCCAAACAATAGATTGTTTAATAACTTTTGAAATGCTTATTCTGTAGTGATATGGATTTTAAGCTCTACCAAAATCCCAACAACAAGTAATTGGTCTTGAGGTCTGTAATTGTTATTAGTCTCTTGTTGCTAAGCGCCAAGCAATTTCTAATGATAGAACCCAATTTGGAAACAAATAAATTTGTTATAAAGCATCATTTTAGAAATCCACTGATTGATAAGATAGGGTGTTACAATAAATAATCTATAACCATGGCTACTTAAGGAATAGAAACCCAATTATGCATCTATCTAACTCAGTAGCCAACCTTGTAAATATAGAATTTTACCTAAAAGTTGTCCAATATCGGATACTGGAAACTATTCATCAGGCATGTGATCAATTTTCAAAGTATGGATACTGTGATCATAATTAGTACTGATAACAAGCTAGACTGGGTCATTGAAACATAATCTACTTCCATCCTCAAACTTGGAGTGTGCCCACCATTATATCTCCTATCTACTCTCAACTTTAAGCTTGAAGTATAGTTATACTTCACTTTAGTATCAAATAGTCCCATTGTAATATAGTACTAGTATCTACTAGAAAAAAAGACCTTCACAGTGATAAAAGTAATAATAGTTTTGAGCACTGTTAAAGCCTCAAGGTCTCCAGTCAAAAGTTCAAGTTTAACATGAAAGTCAATTTAAAAGCATAGATCTAATCAAGGCTTTAACCCTAAATCCAAAGAATATTGTTGACATAATAAATCTACTGCCTATTCTAATATTATTGGGTTTATTAAAAATTCAGTGAGCTACTTAATGGGAAGTTTCACAACAGGTTATCAAAACATGAGCATTAAATCAGCAAAAAACTTTATACAATACACATCAGAATACAAGCCCTACTAAATCACACAAAGATGGAAAGGATAAAGTTAAATGTAAAAACATTTTTTGCACCCATCAGGAATAACCAAAGTATAGCAGATTTTAAATTATTTTTAGAAGTTCACACTAGTTATTTGGATTTCACAAGGATCTTTGAAGATTTTCTTTAGTAACAAAATTGCCATAATATTCTATATAATTAAGTATGTTTAGAATATAATTTTATTTTAATTTTATTTAACTGAGGCAAGCTGATCAAGGGATGGGCATTACCAATATGTGTGTAGAAATGGTAGGGGAGGGAAGAAAATCAATGAGTAGATATGATTGGGCACCCTGGGGTACTAAGGTTACCCCTGTTGCCAGCTGGGACCGCCAGGTATGGGGGGATTGGTGCTCTACTCCAAGAGGGTTGCCCCCACTATGGAGCAGGTGTGAAGAAAGGGGTCCGTGTGAAGGAACCAGAGTGGGAACCATGAGTAGTGAGCTTTATTGCCTTGGCCTATATACCCATAGAGCTAGTCTTGGAAATGCTCCAGTAAGTGGACGTGGAACCTATTGACAACCCTATGGATGGTAGGGACCGTGCCCTTGAACGCATCCAAGGCAATAGTGTGGATCGTCCACATTGCAATGGGTATCAATAGGGAATGCAGGGTGGATGGGATTGGGGATGTAAGTCAGATTGTGAGGAGGCTCTTCAAGATAGAGAAATCCTGGCCATCTTGGATCTTGAGCAGGCGTGCGACTTCTCACCATATGGCTTTGGATGGGGGGCAGGTTTCTAGGCGGTGGTGTAGGGAGCCCACTCTTCCACATACTGTGCAGGTTGCATGGAGGGAGTGGGTGCAGTCCACCATTCTGTAGGTCCTTCTTAGGCAGCGCCAGGCGTTGGCCCTTACCCTCAACTGGAGGAGTGGATGGTGCGTCATCCTCCATATTGCCTTTTGTGTGGTTAGGTCATAGGGGATATCCAAAGTGTCTAGGTAGTTGACTCTGGCGATGGATGGGGTCATGGTGAGTATATCTTTGTGGGGGTGGTCTTCTGGCTTTTGTAACACGAAGTGGGGTCTGGTCGTCCCCTTCCCTGCACTGTACCAGTGGTAGCGATTGTCCACCCCATGTGGTGGATGGTTTGGAGGAGGTGCTTAGAGTGAGGGGGGGTTCTGTGCAGGCCCATTGTGCTGGGGCAGTTAGCGAGGTACGTTAGTAAGCTGGAAGGGTGGTGTGGGTTATGTATTTTGAGTGCCTGCGCGAAGTTGGCCCTCACTGCCCTAGACTAGTGCTGTTGCGGGGGGTCCATGGTTAGCACTTCCTCTATCCAGGTGCCCAGGATGCGGTTGGCGTGATTTTCAAAATCTATCAGGCCCATGCCTCCACTGGAGTGTGGGCCATACAGCGTTTCAACCTGGACTGGTGGGCGGGATCCAGGCCACAGCCAACCCTGGATGAGCACATGGATCGACGTTATAAAGGTGGGGAGAAAGGGGATTACATGTGCGGGGAACCACAGCATTGGGAGGATGAGCGAGTTGGCAACTGCCACTCGCCCCATTAACCCAGGGGATCTACCCTTGAGTGAGGCGATTCTGTTGGATATCCGTTGTAGCAGGTTATTTTTGATCATCTCATTTGCATACCCCCTGTTTCCAACCATATCCCAAGGTGGCGGACAGGGGTGGTGGTGTTGGTAATGCAAAGGGTAGGGCGAGTGAGTTTTTGCATCTTGGGTTGTGTGTGGTGGGGGATGTGGTCCAGTTGGTGGTGTATTTGCCAAGGAGGATAATTTCAGTTTTCCATTTTATTAAGTGATGCACTACTCACCGTGGAGTATTCCTCTAGGGTGCGCTCCAGCTGTCAGGCGTCGCTGTTGTCAGCTATACCTGTTACACAGTCATCCGCAAAGGCTAGTATCTTGACTGGGGGCTGGCCTAGCGCAGTTATGCCCCTGAGGCGTGAGTCAGCAACACGGAGGAGTGGGTCAAAGCTGAAGTTGTACAGTAGCAGGCTGAGGGGGTCCCCTTGCTTGAGCCCTCTGCATGGGGTGATCCTGTCAGTCAGGAAGCCAGGGCCACATACTACCATTGATGCGGATTCCGTGAGGAGCATTGCCCAGTTGATGAACCTGGGTGGGAGGTTGAAAGCATGTAGGCACTCTTTTAAGTATGGCCAGCTAACGCGGTCATATGCCTTCTCCTGGTCAAGGAATACCAGGGCACCCGTCGCTTTGGATTGGCATACATTGGCGATGGAGTGTATGTTAGACCAGATGGAGCGCCCTGGTGTAAAACCAAATTGGTTGGGTGATAGGGCTTTTGAGGCTAGTGCTCCCAGTCTGGTAGCTAGAATTTTTGTGAGTAGTTTAGTGTCAGTATTCGAGAGTGCTATCAGGCGCCAGTTGGCCAGGTCCAGTCTGTCGCCCTTTTTTGAATAAAGTAATGACATAGGAGTCCTGGCCTTCTGGCAGGAGACAGGTCTCCAGCAAGCACTGGATCATAGATGCTAGGAGGAGGGGGGCGATCTGTTTAAAGTATTTTTTATAAAATTTGTAGGGTATCCCATCAGGGCCTAGGCATTTCTTACTTGGTGCACCGCGGACTGTATTCCAGAGCTCCTCTTGCGTTATCAGGTTTAGGAGACTATAGTCCACAGTGCACTCTGTATTCTGACAGAGTGTAATTTTTTTATTTTTTGGGGGTCAGGTGGGGTATCGAGGTAAAGTTTGGTGCAATAGAGGTGGATTTCTGCCTTGACCTTCATTAGGTCAGTTGCCATTGTTACATCAGCTTTGCAGACCTGTGCACAATGAGGCAGGTTGCCTCGGGAGAGGTATTGGCAGAAGAAAAACGCTGAGCAGGTTTTGCCTTCTTTTATGTGCTTATCTTTCCATGATAGTTTGATTCTGTGTTGGTGTTTGAGGATGAGGGCATTAAGGCGGGCAGAAATTGCCGCCCATTTGCGCCCCCAGTTTGGGCTGTATCTGGTTTTTGGGGTATTGAGTTCAAGGTGGTTGAGTTCCACCAGGGTGCGTCTGATCATGGCAGTATCCATGGTGTACTTGTGCAAAGCAATATGGCGGCTCTTGTTTATTAGTTTGGATTTGATTTTTCCCAAGATTTGATAGGATCCAACGAGAATGGGGCAGTGAATTTTGGGTTTGAAGCTTCATGCTCAACCCAGTTGGAAGTTTAATGGAGTTTTATATTCTCTGGGTATAGCTTCCTCCAGGGCGTCATCCACGTTTGAGTCCTGGTTGGCGTGAACTGCACCAAAACTAGATGATGGTTGGAGAAATTAATTTTCTTAGTGGTGAAGTTAGTAATAAACGAGTAACAGGATTTTGGTGTGAGGATGTGGTTGATGCAGTTCATCGAGATGAGTGTGCCCTCACATATGCTGGGGCAGGTCATGTGAGGAAGGAGTGGAGACCAGGGGGGAGGATGTCATACAAGCCAAGGGATGCCTTCATTGTGCGGAACTTGGTGTGTCCAGGTGGGTATCCCCTGGGGTTGGGCCATTGGTTCATAGTGGGATTGTCCCAACAGTTAAAGTCGCCCAACAGGATGGTGTCAGGTGGGAGGTTGAGCTTTGGGATGGATTTGAAGAATTGTTTCCTCTAAGATGTGGTGCACAGTGTGTAGATACAGGCTATTGATAACGTGGGACACTTGGTTTGCAATCCTTATGATTAGGACGCGGCCATCTAAGTGTGATGAGGAATCAATGATTTTAATTTTTTTGTTATTATCACATACAACCACCCCACATTGGGACGTCCATATCGACTGGGACGGTGAGACCCTGGCTGCCCAGGATCCCTCTTCCCCCTGTAGACAGTGGGTCTCTTATATGGCCAAGATGTCTACTGGGGGTTTGTGTAGGAAGTTTAGTTTTTTGGCTTGGGACACTTGAGCCCTGGCTCATGTGATGTTTAGCATCCCTATTGACACTGAGGTGCCTGCGGTGCCTCAGGAGCGGTTGGGTGGGCCTTCCGGCCCTAGTCCCCCACTCATTGCCTTGGACTTGCTTCATGTGATTGGGGTCAGTCCACTCCGAGGCTTCCAGCTCCTTACCTTGTGATGATTTTGTGCGGGTATTTTTATATTTGGGGATTGTATTAAGCTTTTCCACACAAGATTTTTTTATTTAATTGGTGCGCTGATTGGCTTCTGATGTTTTGGGGCTTGATTTTGGCGCTCTGGGCCCTGTTGGCTCATCCATAGTGGATGCAAAATGTCCCAGTAAGTTTATTTGATTGGGATCATGTGGTGATTTCATCAGCTTATTGAGAAAATTTTTTGCATGGGTTGTCAGATCTGACTCTTTGGCTTGGATCACATCCTCCATGGTTGCTCCAGCTTGGGAATTAGTTTCTGTCTGGCTTGTTCGGCCAATTTCCTCTCTGTCCATCTGGGTTTAGTTTGAATCAATGGAGGAGGTCGCGAGAGATGCATCATTGGCCGCGGCCGCTTGTGGGCCTTCTGCACCTGTTTGCATAATTTGGGTGAAATTGGGTCGATGAGGATGTAGTGTCCCTCCTCTCCCCAGAGGAAAGCGTGGTTGGCGTCGACCATTCTTCTGAAGGACTCCTCATTTTCATCCATGGCATCGTCACAAAAGTCTGGGGCCATGATGCCCTCCTTCACGGGGCATGCATGCTCCTTGTGCCCCAGTGCAGTGCATTGGTTGCAGATGGGTGGCGCTTGTTCCAGTGTGACGCAGAAAGGTTTCAACACTCCCCCATCTGGGAGGTAAAATACCATGGTGCATGGGATTTTGGTTAAATTTGCGACTACATTGTGGACTGGGCCAATTACAGCGATTGCCTTTCCTGTGCACAGGTTTGGCATCAGGTGGAAACGCTGTAGTTCTAGTTGTTTTATTTCTCCATAGCTTTGAAGGCTGAATCAGAGTTCTTCTTCAATTGGCTTATGAGGTTGGTGGGAAGTGAGTCAAATGAGATGAACAAAGTGTTTGCTTTGTTCCATCTGGTGTGCGCAGTGTGCACAATTTGTTTGCCCTCGGGGAGGGCTATTTTGACACAGACTTTTGCTGCAGCATCTGCATCCTCTTCAGTTTCAAAACCCATATCAATCCAGCCATGGTGGATGGTGTGGGTGGTAACATATACCGCGTGGGGAAAGAGGGAGGCCTGTGCCTTACCTACATTTCTCACAGAATTGGGGAATCAACTCCTAAGAAAGTTCAGAGCCCATGTTTCACTTTTGATAGGGGCTGTGAATACTGTATTTCCAAGTATTGGTTTTGTTTTGTGGTAAACTCCACAAACCCTGGCGGTGTTTGGGTTTGGGGTTTTTGGTGGCGTTGGCTCCTGGTCCCCCTCCAGGGCGTTTTTTGCCCTTGGGTGCACTGTTTTAGCCATTGCCCAATACAACTTTCGCCCAGTTTTGTTGGGTTTTATTAAATTTGCTCATCTCACCTGTGTGATTATCAAAATTTATCTGCTCGAATTGAATCTCAATAACTGATGTTATCATTATGGGAAAAAAAGTGACAGGTTTTAGAATATATCATTTCTAAGAAAAGTTTACAGCGTTTTTAAAAAGAAAAAAAATATAAATTTTTTTTATGAACTCCTTCTCTAAAACATAAACTAGCTAAAGATTTTAAACAAATTATATATGTCCCTTGACTGTCTTTATCAACGCTTTTATTTAAAAGATAAAACTAATTATGAGGAGGAAAAAGATGAAAATTCTGAGGTCCACACTTAAATAGCCAAGGTGAAGGTCCACAATACCAAATCACACTTTCTCATTGATTACATAGGGGGACAAAACATATATGTTGCATAATATTTTTTAACTTTTTCTATGTATTTTGGCATCGTCAATTCCAAATATGTAGTCAGTATTCCTGTTCCTGCTCTAGTTTTCATGCAGACTGAGTTTTATTCATAGTTGCAGATTTTGGTTTTTACACTAAATGTTCTAGTTTTCAGACAATTTTGTTATAATTATTGTTAAAGATTTTTGTTTTACACTGAAATGAATGATTTCAAAGATGGATCTTTTTTTCTGGTCTGTCATTTGACAAAATAAAGGCAGGTAAGTTCGATGGTCCTCACATTTGATACCTTATATGAGGCAAAGAATTTGTCAGGAAGATGTATCAAAAGGAGAGCGCAGCATGGATGTCTTTTGTAGCAGTTATAAATGACTTCCTTGATAACAAGAAGGCAGAAAACTGACCATCTAGTACTAAAAAAAAGAAGGCAGAAAAATGTGTACTTCTAGTTCAAAAGGATGCTAAAAGTTTTTGAAATATTGGATCAGCATAAGTATTAAGATTCACTTCCTGATTATCCAGCTTGATCAACTGCCCTAAAACCTTTGGGATTTTAGAGATGAGCATGGGAAACACTTCCATTAAGACCTGAAAACAATGGAAGAGCAATAAAGGGCAATGGGACACACATATGTTGGCAGACTACTTCTGGAGCATCAAATGAGACTATCCTGAGCAAGTCCACAAACGCAAGAGCTACAAACGCAAATTCTTGCCTAAATGAGTTTTGCATGCCCTCTATGTCACATTTCTGCATTAATAACATCTTCCATCTGTATGTACATATCAATAATATAGTCAAGAAAATTATATGTTTGTATTGAACAGTGTTTTATGTCATATTTTTGGCAAACAAGTGCTTTTATTACTTTGCATTTCAAAACTGTATTCATCTTTGCACGACATTGCATGTCTTGAGTTTAAATGACTTATAGTTTCACCATGAAGGTGATTAAGGTAATGTCCACATTTGTAAGATTTGATAAATGCCAAAAAATTCAAAAATTTTACATTAACATGAAAAACTGTTATAAACAAATTGAAAAAAAGCTGTAGCTTACAGAAAGACTAACTTCAGATATGAAATCAGCGCACCCAAATTAGTAAGAACAGGTTTTTTTATCAAGAACTCTCTTTTGTTTTGATTGTCTAGATCAAAGCCAAATTTTAAAGAAGTCTTTTTAAAAAAAACAAAAAGCAGCCACTAAAATTGAGCAATTTAAGCAAATGTTGAAGCCATCAATGCCTGCTGCCCCAGCTTGAGGTGGTGGTGCGCCGCCTTCTGGCATCCTTAGGCTACCACCAAAGCACATTAGAGCTGGCTCTGCTAGCCCTCCCAATGCCGCCGGGCATTATGTCCCACCTCAGGACTTAGTCCACCATCTTGCATGCACACAGGCGGTGCTCTGGAGCCTTTTGGTGCTCCCTTAGAACAACCTGCATTTTCGGCCTCCAGGCTGAATATGGGAATCTTTTTCCATATGTGAGCGTCGCCATCATCAGATGGCCATGGCAGTTTTCAAACCTGCCAGATATATTGATTTTCGCCCATTCAAGGGCTATTTTGACCTCAGATTTCGATCTGAGGCTGATGCATCAGCAGCATCTAAGCTGCCAATTATTTTTAAAAATATTCCTATACCCACTGTTCATACATGGCTCCCAGATGAGGCCACTTTGGTGGTCTAGTTCGCTGGGTTGCCCTCCCACCTTTCCCCTGAACGCCTCCACCATGAGCTCATGGAGGGTTTGGCCATTTACAGCGCAGACTTCTTGTTGCAGTTTGAGGTTCTGGATGGAGTGGATCCTTTATCAGGGCCATGCGCCTTTGTGATGATCTGCCTATTTTATCATGACACTTATCTTGCGATTCCCCCTTTCATGGTGATCAGATCTGCCCCACTCACCCATTCTGGGTGCATTTCAAGAATAGCCACGTCATTTGCCCCTTGTGCTTTGAGCTTGATCACTCAAAGCACAAGTGCACTATGGCTCCCACCTCTGCCACTTCTGCTGCTCCCCCTCTAGCGTTGGCTCAGCTGCTGCCATGCCCAAATTTTTTTGAATGGGCTCAATTCTACCACTCCCAACCTCAGTGAATTCTGGTGTGGCACCAAAGCTGCAGCCAATCAGTATGTTAAAATTTTTAAAAATTTGGTCTAATTACAACAACCTGAGCTGATGGCTGAAACAGTTTCAGCTGAGCTGCCATGGTCAACAATTTTATGGCCAATCAGGTATGGCCAACTTGCCAACTCTGGTGGCTGGACCAGCATTAGCTGAGTCAAATCCTTTCAAGTGTTTTGATTGGATACATGAAAATGACTGGCTGTATAGTATTAAATAGGATTTTGCCTTGGAGGAGTTTTTATTGATCCTCCCAAGTTGTGCCCCCACCATTTTTGTCCCAAAAACAGTTAACCCATATATTAAAAATATAAATAAAATGGCAGTTGAAGCTGCTGCAGCTCCTGCCAACACCCTCCTCCACCAACAACTCCATGGGGCGATAGAACCCCTTGTTGAGGATAGATTCATCCCAAATTTCCCCCATGATTTTGAGGAGGATGCAAAATATGAAAATTGAGGAGCTTGCTTTTGGTGCAAGCTGCGCTTGCATTGATGCAGCAAAAACCTATCTTTTCAACCCCACTTACCCTGAAAACTACCGGCGCTACTAGTCATTTACTTGTGTGCCTTCTCTCATCACTTTTACTGAGCATCAACTTGCTCAATATGTTGAGGCGATGGACACTGTCAGCCTCATTACTGAAGAAAACCCACAATTATACCTCCTTATGCAACATGTTGCTGATTCTCCAACCCCAATTCTGTCTGCCATGGTCCGCCAGCTAAAGTGGGCACTGGACAAAAGTTTCCCCAAAGCTTCCTCCCCATCTGATATGACTTCCTAGGCTGTTAGCAGAGGTGCCATATTAGTAAAATTTTTTATTTGATAATCCCTTTATTTGGCTCATTTTCAAATAAAGATACATGGTGGATCCCCTTTTTGGGTTGGGCACCACTAGTGCTAAAAAACCAAGTTTTATATCAATGCAACAAAAATCTTGTTCCCCTGTGTTATCTTAAACCAAGAACCATTAAATAAGTGGTTGGAAAATCAAATATCATATTACCTGGGACAAAAAAGTGGTACATGAGATGAGCAAAATCACCTTAATTCTACCAATTTAAACAGTGTTAGGGGCAACCTAAATTGTCTTACAGTAAAAATCGTTCTTAAAAGAGAGTTTGCTTAGTTCCTATAAGATGAAGTATTAAAGTCATATTTATTCAAAAACTTTAAAGAAGCAATCCAAGTATTTGATTTCATAACTTAAGGACTTTCAAGCAAAGAGTTTTGTAATTAAACATGATTAATATAAGTTTTGTTAAAAATAGGAAGTATACTAAAAATTGGTAGAAAAAGATATTAGAAGCAACTCAAATTGTTTTTTTTCTGTACTGATCATGTTATAACGTAGATAATTCATATTTTATATGGTTTTGATTTTATGGACTTACAGTTTTTGTGAATTTATGGTTTTTGAATATTTAATATTATAGAAAGAAAAAAAATTCATCTCTATTTTCCTTGGAAACCAGTAACAAAATCAAAGTTCAATAAATCAAAAATTAAATTTCTTTATATTCATTAAGTTTTCTTCCTTTTTTTAGAAGTCATATTCCTGGTCCCAGTCTATCATATCTGATATTACAATTATCACAACTAGAGCTGATATCACACTTAAGCTTTTAAATAGGACCCATGAGAAGTACTATCAATTTTTATGACCTTTTACCTTATATATTGTAATATTGGATAATCTTAATGACCTTAATGAATATGGATGAAGTTGCAGCACCATAGTGTCAGGAATTTGATGTTGAATGAGCAATAAGTTCAAGTTACTAATTTATACATGTTAATCAATCTACCATCAATTTTTAATTAATATTAAAACATATACAATAAAGTCAGAGCACCAACAGATTGCATTTGAGCAATCAGAGTAGTTTGAAATTGTGAATTAAAATTGTAAAGGACTTTGAGAAAATTTCCGGCTAATTTGACAGAATTGATAAGGAGATAAGTTTTTTGTCAATTCTACAAGAGTATTGAGATCCTGAAAAAACGCTAAGCAAAAGCTGGTTCCCAAGGCCCTTATGCTGAATTGTTGTTTATTTTATTTGACCTAGGTTTTGCGTTAGCTGGGAAACATATAGCCTGCACATTTTTGATAATAGCTTTTTAAACAGTAGATAATGACTTAGTATTTTAGTTAAGAAGACTGTGTGACATAGAGTAAATTCTTTATAAACCTCAGTTAAAGAATGTTAAATCATCCTCACATGTAATATTGATATGTACTGTCATCATTTCTTTGTGTTTTGGTATGCTTTGATGGATATCATTCTTGATGTCTCTTTACATATGGGTTAATGTGCTTACTCCTGTGCCAAAATCTGCTAATGTTTTAGTTATATGATCAACTAGCAGATATTGATATGGGTCTCAAATTTAATAGACAACAAATCCACATTTTTCAACTCTTTTTTCACCAATAGAGACCATTTCTGATCCTTACAGTTACAGCAGAAATTCTTTTTACAAACTCTGTCAAGACAAGGTGGTCTTGGGACAAAGTATGTAAGGGAGCCTATGCAGCTGCTAGATATTGAATGGCTTGCTTTACAGAATAGATACCTTTCTAACCAGATATAAATGTCAATAGAAATAGCTGGCGTTATGTCCAGATTTAGAATCATAGCAACAAACGGAGAATGACTATTACTCCTGAGAAACTAAAACTCAGAATGGAACAGCTCCTTAGATTATACCGTTCATATGCAGGCTACCCTTAAAGTGAATTAGATGTAATTTTTGACATCAAGATTGACTTTTCTAATATTTTATATCTCTTGCTCAAATATACTGCAATTGGCCTCACTAAAAGGCTTACTTTACAGCATTATAAACTAAAGTTTCTTTCTGCTTATGTTCAGTCATTCATACATCAGATTTTTCAAGTTCCGTTCACCATGATTTTGATCAATAATGTAATAAGTTTTTCCAACCTAACATAGCAACAATTTCCTTTTCTTGGAACACCTTGACGGTGCTTTCCTTCAAGGGTATAAAGCAAAGATAAAGCTCAAGGCCAAAGTCTGAAACACATGGCATATGAATCAACTTGTCTATTGTATATTGTGTGCATCCATGAGTTGCAGGCGACCTCATCATTTAGAGGGCTGAATATCAAATTTATCTTAGTTGTCAGCAAGCATTGCACTAATCCTGAAAAATTCTTGTGGGAAACAACTGGTTGGGTGATTGGACTTGATACTGCCATAGAATTTCTATGGTACCAGGCCCTAATTATAGACTGCTACCTCAAAAGTTAAGAGATGCGGCATTGGAAGAGCTTACTAATTTTGCAGAAAGTTTATATCATGAGTCAAGCGGTGACTGAGAACCTTTTAATTTATTTTAACCACAAATATATGGACAGCTTAGGACCACTTAGCTAAACTAGAATACCTCAAACCTAATGCCAATCTAGGACTTTGACTCTTTCATTCACCAAAACTATGGCATATGACAGAATCAAAAATGATCTTAATGCCTTGTGGTAGACTAATGATGAACTAAAGTAGAAAATGTAATTAAATTGTAGAGAAGTTATATGAAGCAACTGATAAAATTTACAATATTGAACATCAAACTTATCACTTGAAAATCCTAATACACAACGTTCTGTTGACTACACACCGTGGAGAAAGATTTAAATTTATAAAAGATCTATATTCGGGATATCTATTGTTATAATTAACAATATTAGAAGAGAGTTTAATGTTATGAGAAGTCATTGAGATAGAGGAAAGGACAATGCAATTAGTGAAGAACTCTATACACCCCAAGAATATTACTGAAGTGAATAAAGTTAGTAATAGTTCAGTATATGATAAACTTTATAACTTCATGGGGGATTTTACTTGTCATTTACGCTTTTCTAGAGAAAACTTCTGCAACAGAATGTAGATATGCAAGTGAACCAAGTGCTAACTTCTAACTAGTTTACTCCCCTCATCCCTATAAAACTTTTAGAATTCTGAAGTGGATCTGTATATGCTAAGACTCCATAGCCTGGAGGGGATAAAAACTTCTGAGTCAACAAGCTGCCTCCTTTCAGCAGAGATATAATAAGTATGGTTTCTTTAAATGCTAATAGTTTTCTGAGGAAGGAGACTTAGGCTAACATAAAGCCAACTAGAAAATATAATTTAGTTGTTGAGAGCGCAGAACAAATTACATGTTATTTATAATAAGCTACACAACTTACCAGGAGGTTAAATAAAATGTGTTAAGACATATCAGAAGAGGTGAGAAGATGGAACTTTAAAGGTTGATTTCATTAACTATGGTTTTCAGCGGAATGAGACCCTTACTTTATTTGTCAACTGGTTCATTTAGGAGGTTCATGTGTTAGTTGGCGCAGGGTTACTATCTGGAGCGGATGACAGTATATCCACAACTACATTTTTTGGCCCTCATCGCAAAATCTTTATTGCAATTGCAACTGTTTTACAAGAGGACAATCCTCTATTTAAGATTTGAAATTTTCTACGCCAATTGTCTGTTGAATAACTTTGAACATGGAGCAGAATTTTTCCATCATCCTTACTGTGCCGCCAGGTTCAAAACTTCACAACAAACCACAATAAAGCTATTTAACTAACCCCAAGGTGGGGAATATAAATGAACGCCAAAAAATGAAATGTTTAACGTATAATTTGCTTCAAGTGTATACAGAAGGGCCTCTACTCAATGAGTTGCCCTGCCATAAAATGAGTACATGTGGTGTACCATCCACTCACAATGTGAGTAAAGAATCTCAGAGTAGAGGAGGGACTCTCTACCTTTACAAATCTGACTATACTAGTCCTAACCAAGAGCAAAGAGCTATTTACAATGAATTTAGTACATTTGCAATCAACTATTGCATCAACAAACCACCAAAATGTTACGTAATATCTTGAAATCAAGATAAAAAAATCACAGCTAAGCGACCTGCAGAGAAATTGAAAAACCTTATATGTACTAGTTAAAAGAAAAACTTTCAGCAAATTTTATCAAGTCTTTCCTCCTATGACATCTTTAAAAGGCGTAAATGTGTCACCCAGTAGATATGATAGTTAAATTGCACTTAAATTAGAAGTGGTAGCATGAACTTGATGAATAAGAAAGAAACTTTAGATGTACATGTATTCAGAAACCAATATGCAATTAAATTTAAATTTACTTAATATGTCTTTTTACAGAAAAACTAAAATTTGAGCCATCAGAGAGAATAACACTAGTTGATATTGTGTCTACCAGGATGGTGAAAAAGTGGTCACTAAACTGGATGTTGAGCATCACAAAATATATGGAACTTCTGGGCTAAAGTGTATTGTTTCTGAAGAAGCGTACAAATTGCTGCCATTTTGTTTTATATCATTCACCATAGAAGCACCCATGATTGTGTTAAATAACCAAAATAACAATATGTTGATTCATTTGACATTCATGAGGCACTTTGGCGCTATAGTCATCATGGCTGTTGAGATATTCTAAATTTTAAGACAGAAAATTTCATTTTGTTTTCACATCAAGTGGTATCAGAAGGAACATATGTACAACTCCCAATTAATCCGTCATATTGATATTGAGAGAGCTCCATCTGCTAATGAAAATAAAATTGAAGAAAAAATTACTTCATAATCAAATCTTTGAGTATAAAGGACTATCTTTATGCTCTAACCTAAGCATTATGGTACCATATATACATAAGATAATCTTAAGTAATAAATTAGAAATTAAGATACCTGAAGAGATTATTTAAAATTAATTGCGCCACACCAACGCTCTTAATTGGAGCTCCATGTAGCTCCTGGGTTGATAGTATCAAGCCTGGTGAGATACATTTCCTTTTAGCCAACTTACAAAAAAACCTTATAACAATAAAAAGACATCAAGATATAGCCTGAATGACCTAAATGCGTCAAAAAGATTAGGGGCATTACTTAGTTAAATTGTTAGAGGAGCTTGTAAAGCAAAGATGCAGTCTGACGTATATATTGGAATTAATACTAGAGAAAGCTTAAAATTATAACTAACAGATTAATTTATTATTGTTCAAGAATACTAAAAGCATTTATACAAAAAATGACCAGAATTTGGATGCTCCTACAAAGTCAATTATCTTGTAGACATGGGATATCAAGCTTCCATCCATTAGCGGCCAATCCACCATTCATGAGCTAGGAAATTTTACTGGAAAACCAGGAAGCTGGTAAAGAAAGGAATATTGTAATGTTCAGAAGCCTGTGTACTTCTTCAGTGCTAACAGTAAAAAGAAAGATGAAACCAATATTTTGTATTAGATTGCTATAAACTTTATACTATACTAGTAAAAGATCAATACCACCTGTTGAGGATCAATATTCTAGATCATTTGGGCAGCGTAAAAGATTTCTAAATGAAGATTATTATTGGATACTGAAAACAAGGTTTGTTTTAAGTGGAACAAGAGAAGGGTACAATACTCACTGCATTAGGCTTGTTTAACCTACTAGAATACCCTAAGGGTTGTGTAAGGACTTAATGATATACTAATGAGTGCTGTACACCATTTTCGGAGATCTCAATATGCTATGCGTTCTTGTATACTTCATGACATAAATATAATCTTTATAAAATTTCTTAAAATACCTAAAGCGCTTGAAGATAAAGATCCTCTAGTTATTATTGCTAACCTGAAGTCAAAGTACTTAAAGTCAACGTCTCTAAGGATTAGTTAGAGTACCTTGGGTTCATTTAATTGCAAAGTCCTACTACTAATTACTGATAAGATTTAAGTCATCAAGAAAAATACTAAGCCTTTAATAAATACAGCGTACATGTATTTTATATTGGTCATATAATACCTGCAGGTCATCTCTAGATTTAGCATTATTAGTAAACCTTTTCTTGGACTAATGAGAAGATGTGTTTATTGCGAGTTTCATTTATAAGCTACTTGTAAAGGTTATTATTGGCAGTTTCAACTCTAGCTTTACCAAATAGCATGACCACGCAGTAAGCTATTAAATATTTATTAGAAAAGCTAGCTAATAATTCTATTGATCTCTTTTCAAGTCCTTAATATAGATAGAACTACACCTGGGAGCTAAACGATTTTTATATATAAGGTAGTTTTTTAAGAAGTATTTTATATATAAAAATGTAAATAATACCAAAATAATCAGGATGATCAAGATTGTGATGAAGGATAAATGCATACCACGTGCGAGGTGGAAGTAGATTAAGGAATGTAAGAGGCAATGAAAAGTTCAAGAATTAGTGCTGGAGTAGATCAAGATTTATCATTGAGGTCTGGACTGATATCAATAATATTAACATAGTTAAGTGATTTTAATCATCTTCCATTAGGTATCCAATAGGGAGTAGTATATAATAGGCGGCATAATTTTAGTAATGGGCTGACTAGAAGAGTTAAACGCTGAATACAGTCTCATGCTTAATATCAAGATGATATTAAGTTAGTACAGACATTCTTACCTATCTCATCAGCCAATGGATCAAAATGGGGTGATAATTTCAGATTTTGCTTGGGTGGTAAACTCAAAGTTATTATGTTAAATCACTAAATGCTTAGATCTATGATAATATTAGGGATTTAAGTCATTACCACCAAAAAATATCAATTGATAACTAAAACATAAAACATTACAAGACATTTTGTCATATATATAGTTGAGGCTTCACCCAAAATAGAGCAATTCTCAACATTTCACTGTTTTCCTGAACTAAACAGTCATTAAAATGCCTTTGACCCCTTCCAAATGGAGTTAAAAAGTGATGGTGTTATGGTACCCATTTTAAAAGATTTTTGAGAAATTAATGAATCAATTTGCCCATGTTATATCCTGATGGGGTTAGTGCCTGACGGTACTTTTGCACAGGATTTCAACAATTTAGCAGTCAAAGGAGCGCTGAGACACTCAACTGCTGTTAAGTTTTTAGGGGAAAATAATCACAAAGAGATTTTCATATATGGTAGAATTTATTAGTAAGAAGAAAATGGGGGCAAAAGCAATCACCTATTGGAATATTGCTTACTACTATTCAAAAGCAATTGGGGCTAAAAACGAGAGGGCCAAGAGAATTCAGTATAAACATTGGATAGCTCAATTGTAAAATATGGTAATTCGCCATATTCAAAATCCTGTGAATCTTTTTCCCCTTGACATGACTTAGTTTAAGTTGATGGTTCAATTGCAGGTAGGATGAATCCATGCAAAAAATATTTATTATTTGATCCAATCACATATCTTGAAAATATACTCACTTCAGCCAATTACTGAGGCCCTAGGTGTTTTGTAAATAGAATTTCTAACCCTATAACCCCCTTCTGGTCTATAAAAAGAGTTTCTTTCCGTGTAGGGCTTGAACTAAATTGCAGGTAGGGCTTGAGGACCTCTGAATGAGTCCATTCATTCCGCCAAGAGTTTGGCGTAGCCATTTTGACAACAGCAAGGCTATTTGCCCAAGAAATAAAATATAATTAGTACTCTGATTGGCCTTATTTGGCCAAGAGTTGAAATGGGGTATTTTTCTTATATTTGTAAAGATACTCAACCCCAGAACATTCTTAACAGGTAGTTGCTCTTCCAATTGTCTGACATTACCCCCTTAGAGAAAGTTTGGGGAAAATAAGGGCGTAAAAATAACCCATGGACTCTATTGATAGTGACGCCAGAGGCAAGCGACTTAATATAGTATTAATCGTCTCACTTATAGACAATGGCAAGGTCCTTTCCAAATGGACCTAAGCTTTACACTTCTGGAGGTGATGTAATTGTGGTGATATAACACCAGATCTGAGATCTGGAAGAAAGGTAGAGGTTTCTCAGCTCATTTACGTCTAGGATTTCTTAGTAGAAGTTTTAATTAAATTAGTCATGGCATTAGTCTGCAGCTGGATGAAACGTTGATCTAAGATTTTAGAGCTTTCTCAGGATCATCGGTTCAAGAAGATAAAATATCTTTGCCTAGCAGAGCAGGTACTCCAGATTCCCGACCATATAAAACACGTAAAGGGGACATTTTAAGGATTTGATGATAGCTAATATGGTAGGCCATAAACGCGCTACCAGAAACTGATCTCATTGTAGAGGGTCTAAGCTAGCCATCTTCCACAATATGGAAACCAAAGTTCCATTTGATCTCTCTACAGTCCCATTCATATAAGGGTTTTAGGGAGCCAAGAAGAGTTGTTGTGCCTCCATGAAGATAGCCAGAAAATTATCACCCTAGAAATAAAAATTTTGCCATTGTCACAAAATTGACCTGTGGGAAACCATGCAGAGTGAAGATATACTTATGTAGGAAGATTGCATTGGTTTTAGAGGTTTGAGCGGTGAGAGCATCAGCTTTAACTCATTTGATGAAGTGGTCAATTCCTACCACGATGTAATGATTTCCACTGTTAGTCTAGGTTAGTGGGCCCGCCACATCTAGACTTACTTTTAAAAAGTTTGTTGAAGTGTAGTGGGCTAGTACTATATTTGAGTTTGAAGCTGGATTGCTTCTTACAGATTAGGCAGCGTTCAGGATTTCAATAAAAGATTCCTTGATTCCCTCCCAATAATACTGATCCTTAATCTATGCATAGGTTTTCCGCACTCCACTGTGTTCTAAAATATAAAAGCCTCCATGATCACAAATAATCGCCCAGAAGGTCAAAGATAGGGCAACCAGGTCGCCCCTAACTATTTGTATAGCTTCCCGCTCTCTACCTTGGTGTTGTGAGACTGCCATGCAAACATTCATTGAATGGGTTAATCCTAATCGTCTTAGGCATCCAGAGGTCATAAGGAGGTCATGCTGTCTTTTTGCTTCACTATTATCTCGGCAAAGGACAGACAAACAAGTCAACCCATCAACATTTGTATGGCGGTTCTGTATCAGTGTTTAATCTCATGTAATAGTGTTGAAGACTTAATGTCCAAAGTGCCATTGGCCAGTGGGATCCTTCATAATCTGAAAGCACTTTAACGATGCGTAGCATGTAACAACATTGAATGAAGTTCCATATAAGAAAGGGTGGTAATAATTTAAAGCCAGTAGGACAGCAAAGCACTCCTTATCCCTGAAGCAGTACTTGCGTTCAGCTTTAGTATTTTTTTGAAGTAGAAAACAGGGCAAACCACGCCATTGTCATCCATATGGGCCTTAATGGATCCAATAGCATAGTTAGAAGCATCAATAAACAAGAGGAAGGGTTTATGACAAATTGGGTGGCGCAGGATAGGACGCTTTTATAGCAACTGCTTTAGCGTCTCAAATGTAACCTTTTGTTTACATACTAATAGAAAGGGGTGTTCTTACCAATATATGGACGAGAGACTCACTAAACTGGGTAAATATAGAAATGAAATTATGGTAATTTTCCTTCATACCTAAGCACACCTGATATCCTGCAGGGTTTGGAGTGAGGGAATTTTGGATATAACTTCACCTTGTTTTCTAGGGGTTGAATCACGTCCAGTGAGATGGCGTGTCCAAGGTAATCTATTTTTGGAAGAAAGTACATTTTGATGGATTTAATTTAAGGTTAGAGGCACGAGGACTTTTGAAAACTTCTTTTAGATGAGTAAGATGCTCATTGAAACTTTTTAGAGAAGACTGTTATTCCATCCAAATAGACAATCACACAACTTAGCTTGAGGTCCTGTAGAATGTGATCCATGGCTCGCTAGTTAGATATGATATCATTACACAACCCTTGCAATAGGAGGGTGAATTGGTATAAGCCTTCACTGCAAATAATAGCACATATATACCAATTTTGGGGAGAAGGGTCCATTTTCCAGTATCCACTGGCCAAATCCATAATGGAATAGAATTTGGATCCAAAGAGTTGTGCTAGAGTGTCGTCAATGCAAGGGGATATAATAACTAACCTTTTTTATGAGATTAATCTCCAGTTGTCCTTACAACCTGATGACCTCCATTTTTATTTTTTATAAGCAAGAGAGTGATGACCACGGGCTTTGAGAGGGTACCAGTAACCCAGCATCTAGGAGCTGTTTGAGCTCCATCCTCATATGTTGCTCTTTGACTTTAGATTTATAATAGGGCTTGAAGCGGATGGGATGGGCATCACCAACATCAATTGTGTGTCTCCAATCCTTCAAGTGCTCATAGTCAGTATCAGACTTAAAGAATATGTCATTGTATGTTTTTAACAAAGAGAGGACTTTTTCAAGCTCAGCGGGGGTTAATTTATCAGAAATTTGAACATTAGACAAAGTGCATATCAATTGATCAGCCTGTAAGCACATTTCTAGCATAGACCTGTTAGTGGACTTCTCTAATGTCCTCAATTTGGATCAGCAGGCATTTTCCAATCTCCTGATGTTTCTTTACAATCAGGTCATAGATTTATAAGATTACCTATTAGGATATTGATGGATCGCTAGAGGCTGGGCTAGTATGCCTGGAAACACTCAAGATTTTAAGGGAATTATCCTAAAAATGCTTTTTATGTGCAATAGGCAATATTGGGAGATTTGCAAAGTAAACTTGGTGTCAATCATCTTTTTTCACACCTTGACTAATACCTTTCAAACGCATAAAAAATAATGCCTTCTAGTGCACCCACTGATTCTGAAATCTTCTTTGTATTTTGCTCCGCTGTCATATAGTGTAAAGATAATTTGGAGGAGGGGTACTCAACTGAGCAAGAGTATTCTTTTTTATTAAGTTCGTTGTTGGTTAGAACCAGGGGAACCTTATAAATAAGCAGGGAGATATAGCACTGTTTCAGGTTGATGATACATTCAACTCAATCTTAAGTTGAACCCAATGAACATATCATACATATTACTAGCTAAGGCCACAGCCAGGGCTGACAGTATAAGCTTTTCAAATCTGATGGGTAAAAAAGTATATTACCAGAATCACAAGTGTTGTCTGGACCTGTAGTATCAAACTCTTGGGTGTATTATAAGTCAAGGTCCAGCTTAATTTTCTTATTTAGTTTTTATAAATAACGGTCACCGGGATCCAATGTCAAGGATAGCCAGGGCCTATACTCTGTTGATTACAACGTCCTCTTTGGTAAGGGTTCCTTAAAGTTAGGGGAGAGAACTAGAACCTTATTTATCTGAAAATTGGAATCAACTCTTTGAGTGGTATCTGGGTATCTATCTTTAATAGATTAGAGTATATGAACACGCAGAGTAGATCATATTGGCGTGAAAATGACCTAATTATCATCACTGGTGGTATCTATAACCTCAAGACACCTCGGCACTTGACAGAGGAAGGTTCCTCTGGGTAACAGGACATTATTGACTCTATCAGGTTTTAACTGATCTGGTATTTCCACTTCAACTGGGGATCCTAGGACATAATATCCAACAACATCGCAGCCTTCCTCAGATTCATCATCAGAGGGGTTCTCTATGCACCTCAAAGGTTCAATAGTAGAGAGGTGGGAGACAGGTCCTCTTGTTGCAGTGGATGTCTTTTTGGGTCTCATAACCATTTTGACCTTTGGAGAAATCATATTAGCTTCAACGATTTTTTTCTGCTCCTGGAAAGAAGTTTCCCATATGCACGCAGCCAGTGAAGGTGCTGAGGACGTTATGGACTGCAGCTTGGAGGGATGTGATGGTGAAACCGCGAGGGTAAGTCCTTGGAGGAGATCAGGGGATGAAGATTGGGTATAACTGATTTTATAGGGTGGACTTGATAGCAGGTGTCAGAAGGGAGCACGCCCCTGTCACCCATGGCACATTCTTGTCAACCTCATGGGGCAGAGGGAGAGCTATTTGCTCGCCCCACAGGATCAGGATTTGGGATAGTAAGAAGCACAGGAGGGCCCAGGGGTTTTTTCATGGACTCTCTATGCCAAGCTGCGGTTGAGGAAGCCTCAAAAGTTAAGTCTTGGGGTTACAACACAGCTTCATGGGCAGTTTCAACTAGATGGAATTCAACATCCAATAAAGCCTCCTTCATATCTTGAACATTCCAAGAATAGCATTTTACCAAGCTGATATTCCTGTCTAGAGAAGGATGAGAAGCTAAGCCAGTCAGAATGGCAGAGAACTGCGTCGTCAAGAGGTAGCATTTTTCATGTAACTGTAGCTGGTCTGCCCTGTAGAAGCAATCAACAAAAGTGGCAACCAATTCTTCCTTTTTCATAATAAAGCACAATTAAACGTCTTTGCTCATTTTTAAACTCTTCGTTGAGGTAAAATCCTCAATAAGAGTTTTTTAACTTCTGGTCCAGATACTAAGGTTATCCATTTAGGGAGCCATTACCTCTTGAGCCATGCGACATAAGCAAGGGAGGATGTACTTAATTTTGGCGTTCAGACCTCACTTCCATAGCCAATTCATAAACATATAAAAATGAAGAAATGTTACCCTCTCCAAGGTTTTTGTTAAACGGGTTTTAAAGGTAGCAAGGTTACTTCTCATGGGAGTGAACAGCAGAAACAGCTTTATGAAAAGTTGTAAAAGTACGATGTTCAAACTCTTTGAGTAGTGATAAGGCATAAGCTAGTTGCTGTTCAAAAGCTTCTAGCCTTGGGTTAGCTTCAGCGGGGAGGATAGGAGAGTTTCTAGCTCAAACGTTATCCATTTTCTCATTTAAAAGTTGTGTACAGGACCCCTGTAATCAGCACTAATTGTTGGAATCCTGGTGAAATTTAATGCTCGCCTATGTTTTTTCACAGGATTCTATTAATAAAACTGTCACTGGAGTGTTAAGACTCTCAACTGATGTTAAATTTTAAAGAAAAATACACCACAAATAGATTTTTAGATATAATGAATTTTTATTAGTAAGAAAATGGAGACAAAAGCAATTTTTGTTAGAATATTGCCTAATAGTATCTAAAGTATTTGAGGCCAAAGACGAATGGGCAAGAGAGTTTGGCATAAGCAGCAGATATCTCAATTAAAAATGTGGTAATTTTCTCAACTAGAACTCTTAAGAATCTATTCATTTGACTTGACTTAGTTTCAGTTGACAGTTCAATTATAGGTAGGATGAATCCATGCAGTAAGGATTTATTAGTTAGATCCAATCAACCTCTTGAAAACATACTCACCTTTGTAAGTCCTGGAGACCATTTCCTACACCTGGATAGGGAGGTATTCTCCTTCCAGACAAAAAGGGGCCCCAAGGCCCAAGTGGACTCCCTGTTGCAGTTGAGTGACTTGGCGCACATGGTAGATGAGCACTGAGTGACCGCTTTCCCCCAATGGATAACCCATTTTCTCCCCTTCCCCTCCTCAACCCTGGTAAGTTTGATAGAGAGGGTCTTCAGAGAGCACATGCAAGCCAGGGGCCACAGGCAGGCCCCTGGGACCCCCCACTCCCCCAAGCAAATTGTGCCTAAATTTGGATGAAATTTTGTGCACCAACCTTGGGGTTCAGTCTGAAAATTCCGGCCTGTGGGGACAATTCCAGACTGGCTGGAGCCGAAAATCAAATTTTGGCACAATTTGGATCTTAAACCAGGCATCAAATGACTCAGACCAGTTGCCTCAACTCTCTGGGATAAATCTGGGAAGCTCAGATAAGGCAAATAGTTCAATCAAAGAGTTTGTACCAGATCTTAAATAGCTCAGGTCTGCTGCCTCAGCCCTCTGGTACAGATTCAGATACTCCAAACCATATGAGTGGGCTGACTCTGATGGCCAGGGTCTAGATTGGCACCATCAACCTGGACTGGGCCCAAAAATGTGGAAAAATTTATAATTTTTTCGATTTTTGCCAGGACCTTAAGAATCCCACCCCCCTCCCCACCAGCCAACCAGATCCCATCGCTGACCCCCAAATGACCAATCCAATAACACCTCCACCATGTGATTCACCCAATAATAAAGGCAACTGCTCTGCCCAGGGGCTGTTGTCAGTTCATTCTCTTATCTTTTTGTGCTTTGCGCTAAATAAACCCTGTATACCCCACTCAGCTTGCTGTGGCCTCCGTCCACCTTACTTTTTTTTAAAATTCTGCCAATCAATCCGGTGAAGCATGCTGCCACCCAAATCCTTATCCCAATGTTTTCTGACTGAGATATCCAGTCGATTGACTCTGCCATGTGGCATCAGATCATAAATATATTAGACCAGATCACCCCTGATGACAAAGCTGCTTCCTCATCCATTATCACACATCCATCAAATGCAAATCCATCCATCTGTTTACTGTGGGCTCCCTGGAAGCTGCTCCCCCATTGGAGCAGCCCCAGAGTGGCCCTGCTCCACAGCTCGTGAACTCAGGACCCCTACCTGGTCCATCCACTGATGGTCCAGCCTGACTGTGGGGCCTGGAGCACCCCATTCATGGAGAGATCAGCCCCAACGCTCTTTTCAGGTTCCATCCCCTTCAGCTACCACCCCTGATTGCAAGGCGGCCCTTGTGCTGCCCCTTTTTGACACACAAGCTTACTTGTTGAATGTGAAGGCCAGAGACTTTAAAACCAGGGAGGGGTTGTCATCCTCCCTGCCCCCCAACCCTTGGGGGTTGCCCCCGCAAGACATGCGGTTGCCCCCATTGCAACCATATGGTTTGCCTTGAGGCCTTTGGTATGTTAGTGCTCTTTTGCTTCCCTTATGTCCCCAATAGAACTCCACTCATACAAGTTGCTCGTTTGCTGTGCCTATGGCATTCTGGGCTCTCCACTGGGTGTTCATGCACCCTGATTGGGAGCCCACTCTAATTCTTATCAGCTGAATCCATGATAACTTGGCCGAATTACCTGAGGCCCTGGGTGATGATTATTAAATAAAATACTTTCATTCACAAAACCCCCTTCAGGTCTATAAAAGGGGATTATTTCTGTATAGGAGTTTGAATTAAATTTGTAGTTAAGGCTTGGGGGCCACTGAATAAGTCCAACCATTCCGCTGAGGGTTTGGCATAACAATTTTGAGAACTGCGAGGCTATATGGTTAAGGAAAAGAAGTAGAATTATTACTCAAATCGGCTTTATTCATCCAAGAGTTTAAATGGCATATTTTACTGATATTTGTGGAGAGACTCGACCCTGGGACATTCTTACCAATTAGTTGCACATACAATAGTCTGAAAGCCCATTGGGCTGTATTTTCTTAAAGGGATGTCAGAGGTTTTGATAATCTGGCCACTTACTGTAGCCAGAGTCTGAGTTGCATAAACAGAATTATAATGTCACCAAAAAAGTACACTTGGCTGTTATCCACAATCATAAACCTTATTGTGTGTATCCAAAAGGGAAAACGTTATGGTTATGACCAACCATGCGTCATTAGGCTAGTTGTAAAACCTTAGTGAACTAGATAGAGCTTACTCTTACTTTTGTCACTTAATCTAATCTTAATACTTCTTATTAACTCAATTTTGCCTTCGCACAGAACCATAATCTAATGTCAATAAAGTTTAACAATTGCTGCCCTTATTTGGAGTGGTGGTTTGACACCTTTTTGTATCTTTCACCACTGAAGAAGTTTTCTTGGGATGGATCCACTACCAAACAACTCCTTTGGTTGCTTTATACCATCTTGAGACTTAACTCACCTTCTCGCCTGCTCCCAGGTGGTGCTTTATAGCCCCCTTTTGAGTCCTCACAGTAACCTACACTTTAGCTTTTTGGTCAAATATGGAAACCTCTTTCCATAAATGAGTGCAGTAGTCATAAAATTGGCCCAGGAGGTTTATAAACCAGCCAGATTTATTGATTTCCTCACCCTTAGGGGGTACATGACTTTGGATTCTACTGTGAAGTCTATGCTATGGTGGCAGTTATGCCTTTGAAGATTAAAAACCTCTACTTAAACTAGTTATACTCAGTTGCTTATGAAGCTGCTCTGGTGGCTTGATTGCCATTTTGCCTTCCCACTTCTCTCCTGAGCAGCTCCACCATGAACATATGGAGGGGCTTTCAGCTTATGGTTTTCAAACGTTTTCAGGTTTATTGCTTAGGTTCAAGGCGTGCAATAAATACTTTGTTGATTATTATAATCTGGTTATATATATGATTGCATGATAAAGTATGAACTTTATAGTCTGACTGAGTTTTTCAAATTTAAATATATCCGCTCAGGTTTCTCCTATGGAGAAGTGCTGGCTACCTTCCTTCAACCCACATGAAGGTCCTTGAAAACAATTTGACAGAAAGAGAAACCATCTCTTTAACTCTAATACCAAGAGTTGACAACTCTGGACATAAGGAACTTCTTTCCATCACTCTTGACGTAAGAGACCCTGAGACACCAGACAATTAGATAAATAAAACTATCCCTCAACCTCTTGAGGACAATTAAATTATTTGTATTACTATTTAAATAGAATTTCTTTTGAAAGTGCCTCATAAAGGAGTTATTAAAGTGATTTGGTTTTATTAAATAGATTAAAGGTACTTGTATAAGGGAATTTAGTTTAACTCTTCAGTTAACACCCTAATGGGAACGGCATCCATCGCTAATAATTTAACCCTTAACAAATTGCACCAATGATGAATGATGCATTATCTCCTATCCACCTAGTTGTTATCCACCACTTATTTGATTACATCTGTCCTGGGTTGGCTTTATATAATGTTTTATTGGCTTCTTCATATTCCCAAGTGTATGAACCTCATTAATCTAGCAACCTGCTTAGATAATGTGACCTTTTACCATTAGCATCAGGGCGAGCTGCCTTTTATGCTAACTTGCAAGTTGCTTCCAATAAACGCGTTACCAACACCAAGTAACTGCAATAAACCCATAATGACTAGCAATAAACCCCAATTGATTCATACTAGATAATTTAATTAATTGTTAAACTAAAAATTAAATAACTTCTAAACATTTTGGGATCCTCCCCAGCAGAACATCATTAATATGATGCAATTAATTCTGGAAAATTAGTTAAATTCTATAAGAAATAAAACAAACACTATTTAACATGTAAATAATAACTCCCACATCCAATATAGATTTTTCATATGATAAACGAATCCTATCCAATAAAATATATCTCATTATAATCCAATAAATCTGAGTGATGTGAAAATCTCAAAATCTCAACATGGTGAATACCTTGTACTTAAGTTTGTGGTTTCTGATGGGGCCTGTCGTCTCTCAAGGCCTTGCACTTTTACAATCATTTAGACCTTCCTCTGAGACACCCACTTGCAGTTCACCCTCAAATTATCATCCGCTCCGCCCACAATAACCCTTTCAGGGCCCAAATGGAGAATGGACACGCTGTCTGCCCTTTGTTCTTTGGCACAATCACTTATAAAACATTTGCTCTTTTTTCTCAACTGTAGCGGCCTTTGTTCCTCATCCTTCCACTCATGGCCCAGCTTCTGCTAATGTTAATTTTATGGGCGTCCATCCTCCCTCTCCCTCCCTTAGGTGTTTCAGGTACAGTATCTCTATTGCAAATCATTAAAATTCCAGCCCCAGATTATTCCCGCACATGTTTCTCCCAATCACCCATCTGGTTGCCTTGATCAAGAGTTCGCCACTCAAATCAGCCCAAACACACTTAATTAAAGTCTTGTACTGGCCTATTGTTGGCTGTTTCCAACCCATATGATTCTTAAGTTGTTAGTGATTCTGACCAGCTTAAAGAATCAATACTAATTTGGCTGACATGAATTTTTACTGACTCCCCCTCAAATCCTCCTAAGTGACGCGTTTCCTTCCTCAAAAGGGAAAGGTATCATAAAAACCTCTTACCATCTTATTGCCAAAGCGGCGTCTGCCCCTACAAACACCTCCTCCTCCAAATCCTCCATGTGACCATATAGCCACTGTGTAAAGGTATCCCCTCTCACATTCCCTGCCAAATTAATGAATATGTCCAGCCTAAGATTGATGAATTCACATTTGCTACAGGTTGCATGTGAGCTAATTTAGCTAAGCCCTCTAAGTTTAATCCTTAATAACCCAAACAAGTCAAACACTCAAAATAATTACTTGTGTTCTAGAGCTCATTATGTTTTCCAAACACCAGCTTTAATACATTGACGCCATGCACATGGTGTGTTAGCTTATCAGGTCTTTAAAGTTATAAGCGAGGTCTAAATGGGACTCAAAGCTGTAAAATTAGCAAAGCGATTGAGTAGGTTGAAAAGATAAGGTATTTATACTACTTTATTGAGTTATAATTATTTGATATCTATAGGGGAGTTGAGACATGATAATAAGACCTCATGTCTCCTCAAAAGCAGGACCTTCTAAGTCCCTCTAGATTGATTGTCTAGTTGATGCCTTATTGTTCTTTGTCAACAGTGTCCTTGTGACTCCATTGATGAGATTTGGCCTTTTGTGATTTGGGAAGTGGAGGTGCTTTTTTAGTCAAAGTCTCCATTGA
Organism: Massospora cicadina; assembly: GCA_022478985.1. Classification (NCBI taxonomy): domain Eukaryota; kingdom Fungi; phylum Entomophthoromycota; class Entomophthoromycetes; order Entomophthorales; family Entomophthoraceae; genus Massospora; species Massospora cicadina. Next base: position 61,278 of record JAKSZP010006841.1, on the reverse strand, counting down.
TTCCTTAGCGCTTATTACTTCTTGATTAGATTTCCCATTGGTGTCTTCAGTGAAAGTTCTTAATCAAAAGGGCTCTACATTGACTTATTGAGGCTTAATTTGAGAGCAGGAATCTCTATGCTTAACATCTTGAATCCTAATAACGCCCCATGAAGATCTTATTGGATGGTTCATAGGGCTGTAGGAATCAGCCATGAACTTGTTTAATTACTGTCCCTTGTGGAAAATTAGCAATGGAGTATTTGAAATTCACCTTATGTATGGCATGGTAGGGTCCTGATCAAAGAACGCCAAGTTTGTTATGTTACTTTAAGTCAATGATGAAAGAAAAGAACTAGGTCGCCTACACCTAGTGCTAAAAAAGAAGAGCTAAGTCGCCTAACTTGAACTTTACAAATAGGGTGGCTAATATTGGTCCAGTATTTTTCATTTATTGTAGTGATAACAGGTCCATTAGTAGCAAGGGCTTGGAGCTGGACAAATTCATCAGCTAAGGCCCTTATTGTTAAATTTGAATTTTCAGTCACCAATGAATTCAGTAAGGGATGCAGCTATTTGGAAGCCAAGGGGTACAAACATACAAAGCTTCAAAAGAGACTTATTGATTATGAAATGGTAACTTATCTGATAAGCTAGTATGTCACTGGCCAGATGATGTTCCAGCGCATAGACTAAAAGTATGCCATCTTCTGAAAGATAGAATTAATAGTCCTGTTAGCGCGTTCCACAACACCATTGGTTAAGTGATTATAGAGGGTTTTAAAAATCTTTGGTCAGTTTCAAAAAGTGAAGTTCGTCCTTGGACTACCTGTGAAGAGAATTAAAGTCCATTGTATAAAAGTAAAATTTCGAGAAAACCCATGCTGAGTTAATATTAAATAAGGAATAGGTCCATAGCCTTCACGGTGGTATCTTTAAAGGTTGCTTCAAACCATTTGATCAAACGGTCTACAGCTAATAGATATTCTTGTGAACAAGTAAATTTGTGGGCAAAGGCCCAACACATCATTGCTGACAACATTAGATGGACTCAAAGGTGCCACAACCTTATGTTGATGTCAAAGGCTAGCCCAATCTTGTATACAAAAAGTCAAATAATCCTCTAAAAATCTTGGATATTCTCAATCAACTAATACCTTTAGCAACTTTACTTTACCCATTTATCAAATCTTCTTCAACACTTTGTGTCTCTCAGTTGAATATTAGCGAGGATGACATAAGTTTGGGAAGATGGGCATATGAAAGTTAGTTATTTCTTATTTACTTTTTATATATATGACATTCCTTCATTGATCTGAGTATCTCTGGTCTTTTTAAGTAGCTCAGTTTCTACTACTGAGTTTCCATTTTCATCGCTCAGGCAATCCAATTAGATCATATAGTCAGTTTTTTTCAAGGATTAAGGCACACAGAACTGGCATCCTCAAAAGCCATCAGAATTTTTTAATGGATTTCTCCTGCACAATGGATAATGGTAAACTTTAGTTTTTAATCTTAATGCAACCTCGTTCATCAGCTGTATGGGTCTATCATTTGTTCTACCATAGTAGTGAGGAATGATCAGTTATAACAGTGAAAATTTTTCATAAAATATGGTAGAAATACTTGATGCTTATAGAACAGCCAGGAGCACTCGCGTGATATATTAAAATTTTGTTTGACTTTATTCAGGGTCCTTATTAATTAAAAACTAGATGGTTGACTTGAAATTCGTCATGTTGAGCTAGAATAGTCCCAATGTTCCTCACTAGCAATAATGATTAGTAACAAAAGCCAGTCAAAACGCAGATGAACTCAACTAAGTATACTAAAAAGAGTAGAATTTAACTTAATAAAGCCTGTTATTGTTCAGGCTGCCAGTTGAAAGGATATTTTTTTTGTGGGATATAGACGAGGGGTATGATTAGATTAGCGAACCAAGGGATAAACTGTCAATAATAGCCCATTATTTTCAGGAATATTTTAAATTCTGAGGCTCTGGGGGCACAACATCTTTCTAATGGCAGCGACTATATTATGATGGGCTGAATTTCTTGGTTTAAAACCTTTTGTCTAATAATAATTTGTTTTGGATTGGAAGAAAGAACACTAAAAAGGCTTGAGCTTTATAGAGGCCTATCTAAGATAGTTAAAATTCCCCAAGGTGCTCCATATGGCCATTAAGGTTTCAAGGATACAATAATATCATTGAGGTATACAAGAACACATGATAGCTTCCAAGCTCCCAGGATCCCGTCCATAGCGCGTTGGAAGTTGTTGGGCTCATACAGAGGCCCTGGGGCATCCTAGTTGACTTTAATAGCCCTTTTCAGCTATGAACATGCACTTGGATCAATCTTCAGGTGCTAGCTCTACTTGCCAGTATCCACTAGCGGATCTATAACAAAAATATTAGGACCTGGCAAGCAAGCGGTGATTCATTGATTTAGGGAATAGGATAACAGTACTTTTTATTAATGGAGCTAATACTTCAATAACCATCACTAAGCACTAGCTACCATACTTTTTCCAAACTAACAAGGAAGGGGAGGCACAATGGCTATGGGAAGGCACAGGTAACCCAGCCCTAGATATCAACTTTAAGCTCAACAGCACCTGAATTTATTTGACCTTACACTTTGTTATAGGGACTTTATTGGATGGTATGAGCATCTACAGTCTCAACATGCTGTAGAAAGCCATTCATTTTTCTAAAATCATAGGTGGAGGTTGAGAAAAATCATAGTCTTATTCTAGTATTTTCACAAATTGGCTCCGTTGCTCCTGGGTGAGCTTATACTAACAGAAGTATTGAGTAGAGCTACCCTCTTGGAAATTCTAACCCAAAATCTCTTAGACTTCCAAAGTTACGTATGTCATCAATGGCTTCTACAGGAGTAGGTGAGCTTAAGCGGCTAAATTACTGGGCCCAGATGTCCTAGGTTTGTCAGTGAGATTGGCCGGCACACCAATATGGATCCAGCATAAACGGGATTTAAATTCCTGAGCAGGGCACGATAATTTTACCTATGGGTTATCCACACATTGTATTTCTAGTATATGCCCTGAGGGAATATTGATATGTGCCCTGGCGGTGACGATGTTTTGAGACTTTGGCGGTATGGTAGTCAGCCTTGGAAAATAGATTGGCATGTTATCTAGTCTGTCTAACGGAGTAACGAGCATCCTTATTTGAGAGCCCCTCACACGATAATCAATATTATTGACCCAACCTTCACATTCCAACAGGAAGGACCAAGCTTTGACCTACAACTTGGCATCGCAGGAGGTCTAAAAACCCAATGAACCCTATTTCCTAAGAGTAAAAAACCCTCATATAGTGCATGACAGCTGAATAGTCACAGAGAAATTGGGTTCTAAATAGGAGGTTGTAATTGAAGTTTTCTAATGCAATGGCTGAGGTACTTAATTACAACTTGCTGCTCAAATTGAGTAGCAAGGAGTAAGCCTCAATTGACTGAGTGCATTGCAGTCCATCTGTGTTATATTTCATATAGTGAGGTAGGTCAGGAGCAAACTTAATTCGTTCCATTTAAATAGATGAATTGGCATTCTCAGGAAACCATTATTAACAATGGCCTGGACAGGAACATGATGAACTCATATAGCAAAGTTTATGATTAAACTTCTGAGTTGAGGTGGAAGTGTAAGAAAAATTGGATATTCATCATAAGAAAAGCAAGCAGTGTTGGATTTTGAAATTTTCATTAGGTTACAATTATCTCCCCCAGGCACAACAACTTTAGATTCATTGGAGGACGCTAAAGATTTTTGAGGCGGTATGGGGATGTCATTGTGAAGCGCCTCATCCTTCAAGCTGCCTGCTCTTTTCGCGTCTTCTCAGCAATTTTCTTCCAACAATTCATGGAATTATGACAAAATACATTGCAGTTCCGCACCAAAATTTAGGATTCTTCTAGATCTCAACTAAGTAGACTCAGGGATGGCCAGAGGTGTAGAAGCAGAGGTCTTAGAACTCAAGGTATTTGCAAGGATTTTGTTATTAGCATCTTAATTCTTAATTAAAAATGAACTTAATCTTCTGGAAATTATGTGTAATTAGATTTGGATAAGATCCCAATGCATAGATTACAGCGGTTATGTCGTCATCCAGCGTAATATGGTTAGTAATAACCAAGGTTTGTGTTTGGGCATAAAATTGACTGATAACTTTGAATGACTTTCTCCTTTGTTGTGTTAAATGGCCGTAAAAGCCTGCTTTTGATTAGACAAGGTTAAAGTTGTTTTTAACTCCTGAATTATGGGCTGTGCAGACTATTTATAAGTATAACATTCTTTTAAAAGTAAATTTTATAATTTCACAGATGCGCTGTACAGGAAGTAGCGGATATGCTTCTCCTTCTATCAGATGGTGGCCTCCTCCACCAAACTCTCAAAAGTGTACATAAAAGAGGCGATACCTTTCTGTCCAAAAACAATCTTTCCTTAAACTAGGCAAAGTTAGTCACAACAGGAGTAGAAAGTGTATTGAGGCAGGGACCAGAGCATTCTTGGAAATCATAGTTTTCATACAGTTGTGAGGGGACTGTTAGTTCAAATACAATATCAATCACTATTAATTCACTTGAACATCCCAATGAGGGTTTAGAGGAAATTTAGTACTTAAGGCAACTTGATTTTTCAAAGCTTGAATTTTAATACCTTAGAGAAGCTAATTTTCATACATAATTAATTGGGTTTCAAAAAAACTTACAAGTTTGCTCAGGTTGTAAGATGCGGCTATAGGTGAGCTTTGAAAACGCGCTAAAACATATTTATCTCATTTGACAAAGCAATAATCAAAACTCAAGGATCTGGTTAGACCACATATAAGCGAATTTTTCATCAATGAGCTACATATCTTAATTGATATCTAGGTCTGAAACTACCATCAGGATGTCTTCTTTGAGTTGGTAGGATCGTCAGGAGTTGGAACCAAAGAAATGGATGGTATCTGGGTCCGCGGGGATATTCAAGCCCTTCTTCCCCCTTGGGTCTTTTAGCCCTTTTGGTCCTCTTGGTCTTTCAGACTCTTCAATTCCAGAAGTCCTATTATTGGAGGCGGCTCCTGATAAATTTGCTGGAGCAACTGTATGAGGTCCACAATCTGGATTAAGGAGTTGGCTCTAATCAGACTCAAGTAGCTGTACCCGTTGACAAAACTATTCCTCAAAGTATCCTGAAACTCCACTATCTAACACAGCAAGTCAGTTGAAAGCCACAACAATTAATCATAAAATATTTATAATTGCTTATTGGATGTTGTAAACATAAGAGGAGACAACAATATAGAAATTGATAATGTTAAAATGCAAGGTTTATTTTAGTCCAAGTAGTTAACAGTTGCATGATGGTGTAATCCAGATAATTGTAGGATGCGGTTTATAGCTAGATGGACAACGCTTTGGAGTTATCATGCAATTACAAAAGTTAGATTTTAAGGGTATCAGAGGCAATGTATATAAATCTCACATTTTGGAAGGCACAGAGGCATCTTTGGAACAACTAGAGTGGCATCTCATTGAGTATTAGTTATTCAGTAGTTTCTGAATAATTTCTTTGATGTTTTATATTGAAGTTAATACTGACCTTGATCAACTGGAGGGTTGAGTTAATTGGAGGGAGGCCTAAAAACTAGTATCAAATCTGGAAAGGAACTAAATTGTACTGAAAGGTGTTGATTCATTGAGGTATGCTTATTGGTCATCAGATTGGCCTTCTTTATTTCTATTATTCTATATTTTCCATGATAGGAATTTTCAATGTATGACTTAAGGCCCCCTGTATTGAGCACCACTTATGTCAGCTTATCAGTTCTCAGGACTATAGAATAAGGTTTGAGATGGGGCTCAAAGCTATAGAACTGGTGGAGTTGTTGACGAAGACAAGTAAAATGGTAAATAAACAAGTATTGAGTCAGAAGATTATTATTTATTAAAGTGAGTGTAGAATCTATGCAAACCCTCCATGAATCCGTATGATCAAGATTGTATATATTTTTAAGAAATAACCTATTTGACGCCTTCATTATACTTTGACAACAATGGGCTTGTGACCACATTGATGGTTATTGCACATTTTGTGAATTGGGATAATTTAGGTGTAATTCAAAAATGCGTCCTCATCAATTTACAAACGTGTATTGCTCCTTAATTGGATTTACCATTGGTGTCTTCAGTGACAGGTTTTGATTGAAAGGGCTCTCAAGTTGAATTATCAAGGCTTGATATGGTAGCAGGGGTCTTGATTCGCTTACTAAATCAAATCACTACAGTTTGCATCCTCAACAAAAAAAATTTAGCTCTCATTCACCTCCTTCACTATACACTGACTTCTTCCCCCTATACTGTCTGCCATGGTGTGCTTTCTGAAGCAACATCCACTGAACAGTATTTTGTGGGAAAATGTAAATTACTTCACAGGTTAAAATTCCTTCTTCAAGCATCTTCACCCTTCTTTGATCATATTGCCTTTGTCTCCTGACAAAGTCTAATCCACCAGACTTCATAAAGAATAGCTACACAATAATCAAATATCTAAAGTTTAGGATACAATAAAAGTCTATTTCAGGAACAACTTTTTGGGATAATAGATAAGTCAAGGCAAAAGGTAATTCTTTTTTAGGTGATTGTGAGTAATATTCATAGTGAGCTCCTATCCATAGAACAATAAAGTCATGCTTTTTGGAGGACAATAACAGGGAGTACAATGGGTATGGTAAGTGTATTGAGTACAATAGGCATAATAGTAACCAGTTGGAGGAATAGATTGATTATAGATGGAAAACTCATGTGATGATTCTAGAATGAATAGGAGTTTATAATTTAGGGCAGATAACCATATGGGTTGATGGCTCAGATATTTGAGATTGTTCTAATTATGTCTAAATGATGAAAAAAATGAAAATTTAGAATTTGTATTCAAGTAAAAACTTAGACAATTCTTAAACCCTCTTAATATGACTCTATCTTTAAATAAACAGCCTAGGAGGTTGACTGTTATAGTAGGATGGTAAGAACTTTGAGTGAACCATGGTGAAAATCCCCTATTCAGATAAATGTTTAAATGGTATAGAAGCTATTTGATAGACGCTTTAAGAATAAAAGGTCCTTTCCAAATAATTGATTTTTTATGCATTCTCAAAAATCTGTATGTATCACATTATGATACCTGGTCACCTCCCTTGAACTTATATAAGGTTCCTAAATGCACATCATATGGGTTTTCTGATTAATTTTCTTAAACTAAGGAGCATCATAAGCTCAGTTTGAATTTTGATTAAATCCCTGACCATCTGTTAAAAAACCCTACTGGTCAGATACCACCCTCAATTTCTAAGATTAAATGTGATAAGGGCAAGGCAGGCTTCCAACCATATAGAATTTAGAAGGTAGAGGATCCTGTGGCACTTTTACTACTAATGTTAAAGGTGAATAATGTTAGTCTGACACAAAGGGTCCACTGAAATAAGGAAGCAGAAGTAAACTCGCAGAGACTTTATTCCAAGTTTTTTTTTGACAGTTTCAATTACCCCATTAGCCCTGAGATGATAAGGGTCTTCTAGAACCCTTTTAATTTTCATGGTTATTTCGTTTAAAATTAAAGTTAAAATTATTAGCATTATCAGTTATGATAACCTGAAGACACCCATGCTTATGGATAATGTGTTCCAGAATAAAATTTACAGTAATGAGTACTACAACATCATGAATAAATTTAGCATTGACACACTTAGTCAAGTGGTCAATGGCCACAATAATTTAATATTGAATGAAGTTTCTGGCAAAAAATTGGCTAAAACATATATTGAGATCATATGGCAAGTCCAAATTGTAATTGATTAATAGGCGGTGGACGCCTTGAATGGCTGTTGCAATTATCATTATTGACCTTCAAAAAAGTCCTGAGCACTAAACCTCATGGAATCACAGTTTGGCTCTATTTTACTTGCTTCAGAGTTTTGTTTAGTCTTTCATGACCAACAATTTTGGTGGGCTTGTATGACAGTTAATGATTATTTGGACAAGCGTGGTACAAGCATTTTTGGCCATCAAATTCAATTTTTAGAAAATACACTCTAGGTTTCTTGTTCTTTTTTAATTGGTCCATAATGCAACCAATGGTAGTGTTGGGATTTTTTTGCCCATATTCCCAGTCTGCTAGATTACCAGGAATTACTAGAGGATAATTCCCTAATGCAAGTTGAATTGGAAATCGGTTGACCCTGATTTTGTTATAACTTTGTTTGGGTATTATAGGATATTCACCTGGTTGGATCCATTGGGAAAAGATCCAGATGAATGCTTGAGATCTCATTGGGCAGAGTTGCTGATAAAATAGGGGCATCTGATAGTGATTAACTATCAGATGTACCAATTGGTATTGGTCAGGTTTCATAATTGACTGATTGGGAATATAAGTAGTAAGTTGCAAGGCGAGTGATGCCACCTGCAACTAGCAAATCAATCAGGTGGTTCTTGACCTGCCCTAATGGGTAACAAGTCCCATTAGCTAAGAAGGTCGCTAGCCAAATATGGTTGGCTTGCTTGGATTGAGAGTAAAACTTTGAAAGACACGTTTTCTGACTCTTTCCGTTTTAGGTCTCAAGAATGTTTAATGATGGAATCCTAGCCAGGATGGAAAAGACCACCGCTGCTGAGACAAGGATGGGTGATTCAATGGCAATGGCTGCAGTTTCATCAAATAGGTGTCAAGTGAGGGTGAGCGGATCCCCCACTATAAATTCCCTAGAATTTACCAATAATAGAAAAGAAGTCTTTATCTGGTATATAGTTTAAGTAGTAAACTTTATCAACTTTCAATTATTCTATTATTTCTCAGGGATATTATTGCTGTGTGCTATAATTGGGAGACTCTTTAGGGAAAAGAGTAAGGATCTGAGCAGGGATACAGAGAAGAAGTGGAAACAAATTGGGGATTGCTGCTGACTGTGTGTCAAACTGGAGAAACTGTCACCTGGCAATCTCAGAGAATATCAGGTTAGACGGTACAAGATAATGAATCCATATATTGAGACATCTCAAGTATTTTGAGCGGAAATACTGGCTGAGAGTTGGGCTGAGATCTAAGAATTCCATTCAACTATAGATAATATTCATCATACTATTATCAACCAATTATATCAACAACAATACAACGCGGACAAATTTCACAAGAACTGAACTTGTGCAAGTAATAAGTTTATAGGGGTTAATGATCAATAATAACCAGAACCAATAAATTTTTACAGGTAGGCTTCTCACTGTTGTACATTTGGACATCTATTTTCTTAACAGTTAATCCAGATAAGGGGATAATGCACAAAAAAAGTGTTGGAATTTCAGTATGTCCACATAATCCAGCAAAATAGGTTATAACACCATCCACTTTATCCTCTGGGGTGATTTACCTTAGTGGATGTGAGTTTTAAAGGAGATCAAAAACTATTGTTTGGCAAAATTCCTAATGGTATATTTACTATTATGTAAGATTAATTCTGCCAGATTACTGATTTTCTGTCATAGATGATCCCAACAATTAACAAGAAAATTGATTATCAATTTATTTACCTGTAAAAATTTAATTAGATTTGTAGGAGTCAAGTGGAGCTTTTTAAAAAATGACTAAGGGATTTACTATCAATTTCTGGGCGGTGACAATGCTTCTGGTAGTAACTTGTGAGTTAACCTTTTAGGTAATGCAACCTACTGTTAGTGGGTAAAAGGTCCATTTACCTAATCAGGTTGCTAGCATGATAAGGATAATATGCTGGGGTTGAATGAAGCCTATGAGACACATTCTTCAATTCAACTAGAAGAGGTCACATTATAGTCAGTAGTTTTTGACTAGATGGATGAGGAAGATCATCGTTGAAATCCAAGTCTGAAGACTAATCCATCAGCGACAGCTGCTGTTTCTTATTGGGTGCCAACAGAGGAGTTGGGCGGTTTATTACCATATAAATAGCCTAATTTTATTATTATATAAAGAAGACTTAAAAGTTATAATTTAAAGGACGTATAATATTTTAGACTGTCATATATTTAGTAATACCTTACGTTTGGGATTAGAGTTAAAGGTTTTCATAATATTTGTCTATTTATTGCTATCAAAATCTCCTCAGCTACTGCGTCAAGAAAGGAAGAGAGTTCTCTGAACCTAAAACTAGGCTTAGTTCCATCAGGATGAAGAAATAGAGGTAGAAGTTCCCTTAGTTCAGAAGTACCATTAAAGATAAAAGAAAGAGCGTTAGCACCAGTCTAGCATTGAGGACAGATCCAGTTGGTTGTGAAGATTCAACTATGGCGATAGTCTCCAAAATATTGCCAGCCCAGTCAAATAATATTAATAATCTATTTCAATGCACACATCAGAACCTGTGCAATAAAATTGGAAGCTACATTGATCAACGCAGCTCAAAAGTTTATTCTAGGTGCTTACAACAGAATATTTGGGTTTTTAGTCCATATACATAAGAGCATATCAGATTAATGTCATATAAGAATGAGCTACAAAAGCTGTGGGTGGAATTGTATGCTGCTAACAAGAGTGCGATGGACTTGGTGTCACAAAAAATTTAGCTAAACTGGATGAGCGAGTGACATTAGCTGAGGAGGAAATCAAAAAAGTCAGAAAGATCTATTACAATATTTATGGGAAGGTCACCTCGTTGAAATGGAATGATATGAAATTTATTAGAAAATTATTCTAGAAAACTGAATTAAAGGCGGATACAAACGCTCATGTCAGACTAATAGCATATTTCAATTGGTATAGAGTTTAGAAGAACTTCAAAATCATAATTGTGATTGCACCCAGATGGATGCAAATGAAGCTGACAACAAGATGCACGAAAATTATGTTGAGAAAGCAAAAACCTTAAGAAATTTGCCTGAGACTTTCATTGAAATTTCAGAGATCACCCCAAAAAACACCTATTGTTATTCAGGTTGCTTATCAGAAATCTTAAACCACTATAGCAACAGAAGGATTTTGAAGTTTTCCATAAAAATTATTTTCTCATTGGGATGATGCACTAGCACCTAATCTGACTATTTAAAAATGACAATGTTTGAATATTGTAATATGGCAAAAAGCAGTAACTGTGATGAACTGCTTAGACACAAATTGTCAAAATCTGGTATTTCCCCATCTCATTGGAGTTAATTGGATTTTCAGCAACGCTAAAGAAGCTTTAATGGCTGAGTTTGGTAGTCTTACGTGGATGGATAACCATAAACAGGAGTTTATGGGATTTCAGTTTTGATAGGACAAAAATTAGCAGCTTTCTTTAACTGATTTTACCGGGAATTGCAAATCCTGGCTGGTGCAAAAACTTTATAGTTTTCAATTCATTCTTAGCAATGAAAGTGACAGCTTCAGCCCTACAGAGTTATGCATCAACTAAGATTTTGACACTTGCAAACCAAACTTCCACATTGTAGATGGTGGAGAATCTCAACATGCTAGGAGCAACATTAGAATCGCCTAATTCAACCTTCAAAGCCATTCATGTCAGAGCTCAGAATACAATGAAATTTTCTGAGACTAATAAAGACCAACAGAATTGAGCCATAACGGGTAATAAGTCCATAGGACTGAAATGAGTGGTTAACTCAAATCTTCTGTCACAAATGTGGAAAACATGAGCATGTAGTCGCTCAATGTTTGTATAAAAAGCCTAAAGATCAAGTTACTCTGGTGCAGGCTAAAGAAAAGGAACTGGTCAATATGCGGGAAAAAGATCAGATGTCTAGACATGAAACAATCTAGCACTGCAATCATTCCTGCTCCCTCAAAAATATAAATGATGACCTATATTTCTGACATATATGTAGATTAAGACACACCTGATCTTCTCTATCATTTGGCTAATTTGGACTAAACACAATCACCAGAGCAAAGGTGAAGGGGATAGACCACAATATCATGAATAAGCCTTAAGCCATATGCTTGAAATTTAGTGGAAAAGATCAGAACAGCTGAAAGCATTGAAGAACTACTCACGATAAAATTTGATGAAGTAAATTTTTCTCTCCCTATTAGCGTGATCAATATTCTTTCCTAAATTTATATGCGCAATTAATTTATACTCTAGATTCAGTTATTAATGCCACAATGTGCTTAATAAACACTTTATTACAATACTCTGAGAGAGAGTGTGCGGATATTATAGTAAATCAAGTTGGAAAAAATGATAATTGACAGTGGAACACCTATTGGTATTTTTTGATCAAGTTGGCGAAGCAAATGAAGATTTTGCCAGATTTAGAGGCCTGGAAAGAATATGATCTACTGGAACAGATATCACAGCACCTTGTGGAGAGTAAGGTGCACTACCACTTTGTTTTGGATTGCAGGTGGTATTAGATCCTTTCATAGTGTTAGAAAATTAAAATTATGACATCCTCATCAGGACATAATTCCTGAGAAAGTATAATTTCAAATGTGACTTTGAGGAGATTACTCTAACAATTTTGTAGCAAACCCTGCCCTTTTTATATTGGTAAAGAGAAACTCTACTGATGAAAGATAATAGTTTTGTAAATTCTTATTTACAATGACGGCATAATTCCCATCTAATACAAGTTGGTTAGAAGAAAAAGCAGGGAAATGCTAAAGGAGATTCTTAAAAATCTTGGGACACTGTTGAGGATGAAAAGAGGAATACAATTCTGTTGGGATACAAATAATAGTCAATACAGTATTTAACATTAGAAATCCAGGAATAATTATATGTAGATTTGTTGCCCCATGGAGTAAACACTGACTAGAGTCTTAAGTAGTTCTGGAGAATAATGTTTTCTCACATTGAAATACAAGTACCACTGGCCAATTTGAGCAAAATCCTAATGAGAGTAAAGAAAAACCAAGCCATTGTACTTGTGCATCAATTTAAAAGGGGAAGAAATTGGAAAGTTCCATGAATTTGGAATGGTAATAAAGATGGACTTACCAATGTATGCTGCCAAAAGGCATTAACGTACTTGCCATTTATGAGAAACTGGCTACATTAAAAAAATGACAGCAATAAGAAGTGTACAATTATTTTCAAATTATTGCATGTTATTTTCTCAGGAGGACCATGACCTTGTATTAACTAAAAAATGTGATTATAAGGTTATATTGGGAATAACCACTGATGCAAATGAGTCCTTTCCCCTGTTTGAAGGCTGCTAAAGCAGTAGTCAGTGAAGAAATTAGTTAATAGATTGAGCATGGGCTCCTCATACTGTCATCAAATTCATGGGCGAGTCTGGTCCTTATAGTGAAAAAAGGATGGATCAAATATAGTGGTGGTCATTTACCAATGGTTGAATAAAATCACTAAGCAAGCTTCATATCCACTTGTAAACTTTTGAGCTGTGTTGCTCGCTATAGCTCATAAGTTTACTTCACAAGTTCTGATGTGCGTTGAAATAATTATTGACATAACTGTTGACTGGGTTGGCAATAGTATGGAGACTATCAACTCTGTTGAAACTCACAACTTACTGGAGTTGTTCTAAATGCTAGACATGTGATAACGCTCTCCCTTCTATCCTTGAAGGTACTTTTAAACTAAGGGAACATCTCCCTTTGACTCTTCCTCTCTTCACGCAGGAGCTGTCAAAGAACGTTAACAAGCAGTATTAAATGAAAGTATATCTGATTCTTTAGCTCTAATCTCTATAGTACAAATTAAAACAATTGTACAACCGGGTTAAATATTTAAGTCTTTATTATTCTTAAAGTATCTGCTTTATTTTACTTATAAATCAAGGGAATTATAAGGAAAACAGCGCCCAACTCTTCTATTGGCGCCTCACTGTGAAAACAGAAGCCATTGATGATGAATTAGTCCTCTGAAGTCGCACCTACAAGAACCTTCCTCATCACCTAATCAGATTGCGCTGCTAACTAAATATGCGACTTCTTCTGGTTGAATCAACAAAAATGTCTCTACACTCTCAATCAACCTCAAGGGGTACTTTAATTAGGCTAGCAACCAGCTTAGGTAATGGGACCTTTACCCAGTAACAGCAGGTCACCTTACCTAAAAGGTTAAACTGCGAGTTGCTACCAGAAGCATTGCCAATGATTTAGCAACTAAACATAAATTCCTGAGTCAATTTGCAACAAACTGTAACTGACTAATACAATTAGTTTATCAATTATTAAACTAGCACTTGGCCATATATTAAATGCATTGTCAGGGTATATCCTCAACACAACACTAGTAATTTGGCAGAATCAAATCCCAGTGGATTAATTGATATTAATATAGAGGGTTTCCCCAAACCATAGTTAATATCTAAAATGATAACTCCCACATCCACTAGAGGATCTCATCCCCTGTGGGCACGCAGATATGTTATAGTATAATAAGATGGGTAATATGGGCATACAGAAATCCCTAACATGTCCTCCTGCTTGACCAGATTATTCAACAAAAGATTAGAATATGGAAAAAGATGCTCCCTCAGGCCGTGGTCACAATTCAACCATTGTACTTCAATACAACTTCAGTGGAGCTTGATCTGGTCTACACTCAATGCATCTCATGCCATCTAAAAACGTGGTTCCTCTTCCTCTTTTTGTCACAATCGGAAAATCCCAGTTCTGACTGCTATATAATAAAATGAAACTTTGGTACACCGACAAGCAACCAAAGCAGCCTAACCAATTAGGGAGAGGTTTGGGGCACATACAGCGCCAAACATTGCCTACTACTAGTTGATTATGTAAAGTCCTCTTTGTGGTTAATCCAACTCAATCACATGAAAGCTCCTCAAAACTGGATACCCAAAAAAGACCAACAGGTAAGGGAGGTATGCTGACCCCAAAATAACCTTTATTTTTATTCTGGATATAAAAAGGGACCACCGACCAGAGCTCATCTGGGAAAAACTGACAATGCTCCTCAGGAAGGGAATGCTAGGGGTAAAATTCTGAAGTGAGCTTCAGAATTGGCAGATGCGCCTTTATAAAGGATGTCCTTTGTGGACATCACCCAAGTCATTGATTAGGCTCATATATGCCTAATCTACAACTCAGGTGAGGCACAACCCAGCGCCCAAAACGACTGAGCTAAAAGGTATTTTTAAAAACAATTTGAATCATATACAGAAAATCTAAATCTGAGTCAAAATGCAATGATTGAGAAAAACTCAATTGTTACATTACCCCCTACTAGAGAAGGGCCCCTCCCCAAAGAGGGCCCACAGCGGAAGGCTGCCACAATGAGGGCTTCCTGGGGTGTGTTACCTCAAGCCCCCAGGAAAATTAGCCTGTATAAACTCTGGGCCCCTCAAGGGAATGACAAATGGTGAGTGTGAATCAGGACTAGGATGCCATAATTAGCCCACTGGGCAAAAGGATGCATGCCCAGCACGTGGCTGTGTTGTGCCCCCCTCCCAGGCTCCTATTGGTGATGATCTTCCCATCCCAACCAGGAAGGCGCTTTCTCCACCAGAAGTGTGAGAGGGGCATGCAGTTCAGCATGGATGGACAGACATCTCCTTTATAGGCGGACCATCCCTTGGTGAGGGAGCCCTGTTGGGACAGGTCCCCTCATTGCCAACCAAATCCCTGATGAGAGGGAGGCCCCACTTGGATTTTCAACTAATGATCACTTTGAGTCCAGGGTTAGCCATCAGTAACTAGATCCAACCGGCGCTAGTTCCTCAACAACTGGGACCAAGTGACCACTGAGGATGTCCAAAATGGGGATTGGAGGCGTGCAGCGCACATTGACTTTGGAATTATGTCATGATTAGAAAATCTTAGTTTCTAACTGCATATAATAAAATGATTCTTTGGTGAACTGACAAGCAACCAAAGCATCCTAACTGAGTAGGGAGAGGTTTGGGGAAAAGACAGCACCAAACATTGCCTACTACTAGTTGGTTATGCAAAGTCCTCTGTGTGGTTGGTCTGACCCAACCATGCAAAAGCTCCTCAAAACAGGTGCCCAAAAAAGAATAAAAGTTAAGTGAGGTATGCTAACCCAATTTAAACTTTATTTCTATTCTGGATATAAAAAAGGCCCATTGACCAGAGCTCGTCCAGGGATCAACTGATAATGCTCCCCGAGAAGGGAAAGCTAGGGGTAAAAATCAGAAGAGAGCTTCAGAATTGTTGGGCATCCCTTAAAAAATGCTGCCCTTCAGGTGCCTTACCCAAGTCATTGATTAGGCTCATAATAACCTAATCTACAACTTGGGTGAGGCACAACCCAGTTCCCAAAATGACTGAGCCAGAAGTATTTTTAAAACAATTTGACTCTTATTTGGAAAATTCAAATCTGGTTTAAAATGTAATAATTAAGATTAACTTGATCATTACACTTTTCCTACTCACTGTCACCTCTCTCAAGCGAAGTTTCCCATAGCATCATGCCATTCCAGGTTTATTTTGGTCATTCTTGCTGACAATATGAACTGGTCAGACTGTATTACCCCTGTATGAGCATCTATCACTCCTCATTGTTCAAAAGAATTTCTCAGTTGGCTTCCCTAATTACTTCTAGTGTCTTTAGCCTCTTCACAACAGATCCAGTTTCAACCTGAGCTGATCCTGCCAATGTACATGGTCTTCTTTGACTTCATCATACCTCATCACTAGTCTTATTGTAGTTCATCCCCCTTCTCCCCATTAGACAATGGAAGTTGGAATCACCACAAGATCCTCTTGATTGCAGTAATAAAAAATCTATATTATTTCATATATATGTTTTTACAATTTTTATTTTTCTAGGAATGATTTCCTTATAAATAATTTCTCATTTTTTTATTTTTTAAATTTTCTGTCTTTTAATATTATTTTTTATATTTATATCTCTAAATATTATTTCACTAAGGTGTGTTTTTGTCAGTATGAAATATCTCCCTTAATACTGTATCAAAAATAATGTCTAATACGCTTTTTTGAAGATTATTTTTCCATCTAATGACTAAAAATAATAAATTATATTTTTTGTAGTTAAATAAAAAGTTTTATATGAAACAGTGAAAACCCTATATATTTTTTATGGTATTTGCTATATTTTTATGGCTGAGCATTTTGATATTTGGTTGATTTGATAGTTTAAATAGTTTTGCCAAGAAGCTGTGGTTTTGGGTAGATTAATAAGCTTGATGGCTTTAGCAAGCAGTTAGTGATTAGTTGATTCAATAAGTTGATTGGCTATGGCTGAGTGGTTGGTGGATTTTGATTGGTTTGGTGGGATCAAAAGTTTCTGGTAAGTGGTTGATGTTATAGTTAAATTGATAAGTTTAACAGGTTTTGAATGAGTGGTTGATAATTTTATATTTAATCATTATTTGATTTCTTAAATTTATTGATAGGCATCTACCAAATTAAAAAAGAATTGATTAGGATCTTCTGGTAAACTTTAAACCCACAAACAAATCTGTGCTAAACTGGGTATCAACAAGAATGAAATTAATGTAAACGAATTTGTGATTTAGGTTTTCATAATGCTGGGCATACTGAGAGGGAGACCTCCCAGAAGACATTCCAGACCATTGAAACGCATCACAGAACACAGAAGAAGAAATCCTGAAAGTGACAAACAAAGAAAACTTTGACTTCAGCAATATAGAGAAGCTAAGCGCCAATTCAGATAAGATATATTTAACACTCAATGACAACTATTAGTGCAAGTTAACAACTTTGTGTCATCAAATTATTTAGTTCATCTTCATCAAAATATCAGTACAAAAAGAAGGCTATATAAACTTCCAAAAACATATTGTACTGCCTGCCTTTTCCCTAAAGATAATGAAGTGCAAACACAGAGTTGTGATTTTGAAAAAAGTACCTTTGTTGCTCTTCAAGGTTTTTTGCAGAGGAATTTAGTGATGATTCAGCTACCATGTGTTGCCACATGGGAAAGGTTAAGTTAAGGCAATTAAAAGATTGTGAAGAACTTCAAAACCTCATAAAGCAAAATGATGACTTCACCAAGAATTACCTAGGAAATATTAGGCAATTTAAAAAATCTCTGGCATTTGCTTCAAATCACATCAAATTGGTTGATATTCCTGGCAGGGGTCCATATTGTTTTAAATTACATGGGCAGGTATATCATATGGTAGGAAGTTTACAACCACCTGCAGGAGTTGCACCATCTTATGCTGGCCTTTTCATTGTGGTTTTTGATACTGTATTACAACATTGTGTAGTGAATAAAGCTAATAAAACAGTTTTGTAGACTTAATGGTTACATTGCAAACAATACTTGATACAATAATACTTATGCACAGTTGTTTATATACAAAAGATTTGGATCAAAGTATAATGGATTTGTTTCTATAATTTATGACTACCAATGCAACTCATCCTGGAAGATTGAATGAACCTGCAGTCAGTGAGGTGGCTGCTATTTTTGTCACCAATGATGGAGCTCCACCAGGCAACGTTGATTTTGTTATATATTCTAAACAACTGGTGCACTTAATAAAATATCTAACCTAAACCCCCATTCTGATTTAATGCGCTATCCATTGCTTTCCCATGTGATGATACTAGATGGACTGTTGGTCAGCCACGTGTTCAAGTTAATTGTACTTCATCAAGAACAGTCAGAACTCAATTACAATACTATTAGTTGTTTAGCAGTTAGAAATGGTTTCAGTTTACTTCATGCTCTGGGTAATTTATTTCAAATAATACATTGTTGACAGTTATGTCAAAGTAAAAGGTTCCAGTTGGCATTCGTTTGAGCCCATCAACAAGAACTCAGAGCTGATAGGTACAAAGGTTTAATGGACTTTCTTACTCTGATGATGAACAAATAGGAGCAGTTGGTGGAATTCTAGTTGTTTTTCCTTCATCTTATATTGGTAGTCCTCAAAATATGCTTCAAAATTATCAAAATGCGATGGCTATTGTTGCCCATCTAGGAAAGCCTGATCTATACCTTACAATTACTTGCAACCCTCAAGTAAATTAAAATTACCTCTCAATTGAAACCATACGAAAGAGTTGAACACAGACCTGACTTAGTGACTAGAGTTTATTATTAAAAATTGCAAGCGTTATTAAATGATCTTTTAAAACATGTACTAGACGTAGTCAGGTTATGTTTGTGTAATTGAATTTCAAATAAGAGGCCTTCCACATACACACATGCTGCTCATTTTGTCTAATGAAGATAAATCACGTCCAGTTGAAGATGTAGATTTATTAATTTGTGCAGAAATTAAAGATTAGGAAACAGATCCTCAACCTTTCAAAGTTATTCAGGAATGCATGGTACATGGACCTTGCGGTATGATCAAGCTAAACAGTCCATGCATGCAAGAACAAAATATTAAAAATTACCAAAAGATTTTCAATAAGAAACAAAGATTGTTATTAGTTACCCTATGTATAGATGACGTGATAATGGCGCTATAATGACAGTTCAATCATTTACTATTGATAATGAATGGATTGTACCATATTGTAGATTTATCAGTGGTAAATATCGTTCCCATATCAATCTTGAGCATTGTACTTCAATCAAATCTGTTAGTATTGGTACAAATATATGTATAAAGGACATGACTGTGCAGCTTTACGATTATGTTCAGATTCTGAATTTCAACACCAACTCATTGTTGACGAAGTGGACATCTATTTGAACTGTCATTATGTGATCCCACCAGAGGCTATGTGGCAATTACATAAATGCAAACTTTTCCACTGATCTTATACAATTGAGCAACTTCCTGTTCACTTACTGGAAGAACAAATGGTTACTTTCTTGTCATATTTAAGCTGATGCTAACCGTGATAGAGTCTCCAAACTCATGGTACTTTTTAAATTGTGCAATGAAATATTGCTGCCCACAATAACCTTTACCACGATTTTCCAGAACATTTTGTGCCTTCAAACGGATGATGGAATAACTGCAAAAAATACCAAGTGCTTTGGACAGATCTACACTATCAATCCAGTTGACATTAAAAGATATTACCTCCATATACTACATCTGCATATCAAAGGTCTGCAGTCATTTGACAATTTATGTACAGTTGATGGAATTCTGTGAAACTCATTTTCAAGAAGATTCAGGAAAATTACATTTAGTCATTAATAACGCCAAATGGAAAGTATGTTTGCAGGAGGCTATCAGTCACAAAATGCCAATGCAATGAGATGGCTTTTCACTATCATTTGCATATTCTGTTCTCCTGGTAATATACCTGAATGTGGAAAAATTTCAGGATGCACTTTTGGAAGGTTTTCAGAGACAGCACATGCCACCTGAAGCTTAGAACCTCACACTGCAAATATTGGAAAATATTTTTAAATATAATGGTAGATTTTGTGAACTATTCAAACTGCCGACTCCTGTCCTAACTGTTGCACAACATACAACAGAATAAACCTACAACGTAGAAGAAGAAAGTACAAACGATAAAACGCTTATAAAAAAGTTACCCCCTAGTACAGAAGGCAATAGCTGAAGAAGTGTTACATGCAATAAGAAATATAATTTGGAATTGTTACTTTATTGAAGAACCAGGGGGAGCCAGTAAAACATTTGTCTACAAAACATTGTGCCACGTTTTCTAAGGTGAAAACAAGGTGATATACCAGTTGCATGGACAGGCATTAGCCAATCTCCTACCAGAGGGTCGCACATTACATTCAATTTTCAAACTGCCTGTAGCCATCTTTGACACATCAGCCTCATTGATTTGCACTCTCACAAAGGATGCACAACTTCTTTATGCCTCAGATCTCATTATTTGGGATGAGATCTCAGTGGTTCCCAAAGATGCACTAAGCGTTGTCAATTGACTTTTAAAGGACATTATGAATATTAATCTTCCTTATGGAGGGGTAATAATTCTATTTGGTGGAGATCTTCATCAGGTGTTACCCATTGTTATACATGCCAATAGAACATCCATCATTGAAAATAAAGTTAAAAGATCACCCTTATGGTCTCATGTTAAAATTCATAAGTTGACTAAAATATGAGGTCAAATGATGATCCTGTTTTCACTGAATGGTTACTTAAATTGGGTAACGGTGCTTAAAAAGTTCAAACCAATTATGAGAATGAAATGATCAAAATCCCAAAACATTGCTATTGTAATTATATAGTATTATTACCATCATACTCAATGCCACAGAAATCAATGGACAATATAATTTGCAGTTTTATTCAATGGTGATTTTATATCCAAAAAAAGATGATTGTACAAAAATTAATGAATATATCGTTTCCAATTTTGTTACATGAAGAGGAAAAGGTTTACTTCAGTTATGATTGTGTCCAACATGAAGAAACAGACACTGCTCAATTGCACCCCCTAGATATTAAACTCTTTGAATCCATCTGGTTTACCACTCATAAATTGATTTTTAAGAAAAATTCAATCATAATGTTAATTAGAAATCTTAACACTAAACAGGGATTATTTATTGGTATAAGGTTAGTGGTAACTCACTTAGGTGAGTACATAATCATTGCTAAAACTATTAACTCTGATAAAATGTGCTCATATCCCAGATTAACCTTACACCTTCTGATCCTATTGTGCCTTTCCAAATGGTAAAAAAACAATTACCCATAAAAGTTGCTTTTGCTATACCCATTAACAAAGCACAAGGTCAGACGCTCCAAAGGGCAGGATTGTATTTACTAGAACCTGTTTTTTTACATGGACAGTTATACATGGCTTTTTCATGAATCTATATATTTAAAGATATCTTTTTTGTGTTGAAGATTTATATGGGCAAAAAGTGAACCATGATCATGCCATAACCTTCAACATCGTTTTTAAAGATGTTTTGTGAAATTAATTTAATAAAAATAAATGCGTATATAATAGTGTATAAAATATAATTATCATTTACAATAAGACTGATTTTGTTACTATTTTTTAAAATATTATGGATTAGTAATTATTTACTTTTACTTTTTTTTACTTTATTATATTATGTAACTGACCACTAATAGTGCGAAGTATTTGCACAGGTCACCTAGTGTATATATTCCTCTTACATCCAGTACTTTAGATATTTAGTATGGACATAGTTCACTATATGTTCATCCACAATATTCTTTGTCATATAGACATCAGTCACTGACTCAACCATTTTCTCAAATGGACCTGACCATAGGCCATCCATTTTGTTTCTTCTCCATTGCCATGGGTATAACAATAGGTTAACTTTTCTCTTACATGTAATCTTTCAGCATTGATCAATTCTTAATGTACATTTTTTTGCTCTAATTCTTTTCAACATTGTATCTAATGCCTGTGATTGCAGTTTGATCATAATATTCGCCAGTCAGGTTAATAATTGCTCTGCACTCATCCCTGAATCTGGTTCCATGGCTGAATATAAAATCGGCATTTTTGAGGCTCTTTGTTCATATAAGAGTTCAAAATGCCGTTTCCCTGTCACTATATGCAATTAATAATATATGCAAAGGTAAAGAAGCTCAGATAAGATCCCAAAGTGAAGATTTTACCCACTACCAATTTTTGCAACATTGTGGCTAGAGTTCCATCGACTCTTTTGACCATTTTATTTATCTTCTGTTCAGTAGGGAATGGACACCACTACCTGGATTCCCATTAGTTTGTTCAGTTTTGGAATCATGTAGGATGTAAATATTAGTTCTATTATAGCTTATTAATACTTGCAGGCATCCATTCCAATACACTACTTGGTCCATTATGAATCTTGCCAAGCTTGTAGCATCTACTCTGCTCGAGGCTTCATCTCAATCCATCTATTCAGATGGTCTTTCATGACTATGATATACTTTACTCCAACGTTACTAACACTCAAGGGTACTATCAAATCTATTGACACCATGTGTCAAGAAACCCAGGGCGTAAAAGACATTATCCTATTATATACTTGTGTGGCTTATGGAGTTGATAAACCATGAAAGAGGCCAGATAATCCGACACAACATAATTGAACAATTCCTTGTAATAGGTACTGGCGTAATGGTCCATAGTTTTTCTTAGGCCACCATAATCAACGAACCTGTGCGTGGCTTGAATGATTTCCTCTTGTTCAGACAGGTTAGAAAGTAGCTACATTTTCCACCAATCAATTAATACAGCTGCCCGTTATTTATCTTATTTTTTAGCACTTTATTTTGCGCACTTTGAATCTCATGAGGTTCATCTCTGACATTCCCTAAAACCATCCATTGGAAAAAACCATCTGCTTGACGGTACATGACTTGAATATAGGTACTATCAATAGTCTTTCAGCATACTGATGTGCTGCTCCTGATCAGTTATAATTTTTAAATTGTAGGCTTAAAGTTTTTAAGACCATTATGCCAGTCATCCCTCTGGTTCTTTAAGGTTATGTAACCAATGTAAAGATGAGCGGTTGGCCACAACCTGAAGTGTGTCCCATGTATATACACTTGGAGTTGTTTGCAGGCTTGAATCACCATAAGGCACTCGCGCAATGTCAAGGTGTAGCTCCTTTACACTGGTATTAATTTCCTACTCACAAAACCACCAGATGCTCCTCTACATCTTGTCTAATTGACTTAAAATGGCACCAATAGCCATTAATGAGGCATCGGACTATATAATAGATTATTTTTGAAATTTTGGTATTATAGAACAGGACTAGGCAACAAGTAACCTAATAGCTCATTAAACAATTCTTGGGCCTCTTCATTCCAAACGAATCCCTTTTTGGATTCTTCAATGGGTATAATAATGGTTCACTGATTCAAGAAAAATCTTTAATAAATTGGTGATAGTAGCTGACCATATCAAGAAAGTCTTGTATGTCCCAGATGCTCATTGGTATTGACATCCACTCAGTGGCCATTATTTTCTGCAGTGACAGTTACAATCTGCCAGAGTTTATCACAAACCTCAATTATTCAAGCTCTTTTTTAAAGGAATGGCATCCTCTTGGCTTAATCTTTAGATTTGTTGTCACTAGGCATCTGAACACTTTCTCCAAGTGCTCCAGGTGATTGGTATATGTCCTGCTGAAAACGTGTATATTGTCTAGTTATACCAAAATGTAAGGCAACTTTAAGTCAATTAATATAGAATGCATCACCCTTTGTAAAAGTTGCCAGCGCATTACACAGTCCCTGAAACATTCTTATCAGCTGGTATAATCCTTGTGCGGTGATCATCATAATTTCTTTTGATCTTTTAATGGCAAGTCTATCTTCTTATATTCCAAGATCAGATTATATAGTCAATAAATGCATGTCTTCTCCTAGGAAATCAAGCACGTCGTTGATCCTTGGCAGCAGATACAAATTGTTTTTAGTGATATTATTCAACCAGTGGTAATCAATCACCATGCAATTTGATCCATCATTTTCTTTGATATTAGAATTGGCTCACCCATAGATTTGACAATGGTACAAGAATCCCATTCTCAACCAACTTTCTGATATTTTCACAAAATACTGATTAAGCAGCCTTTGAATGGTGGACAGGTCACATTTGTAACGGCATATTCCCCAGAGTTGACCTTATAGAACACATTTTTAACCTATTCAAGTTCATGATTTTCCTAGAAATAACCACCCAATATTTCTCAAATAGATTTAGCACTTCTTCTTGTTGTAGTTCTGATAGTTCAGCTAGTTGCTCATAATAACCTGTATAAATGCTTTTGGCAACATCCACTGGTAATACCATCTCATTCTACATTCCAAAGTCATGGAACGCTCTAATTTCAGACATCAGGATTAAATTGTCAAGAGAGTGTCTAAAACTCTCTCATTACCAGAGGAGTGGTGTGAAATGTGCAGCCACACCACCAGGGAAATAGTTATCAGCAAGATTAGAAACAGGGCACCGCGGAGGGTGCCTGAGCAAAAGGGACCCAGAGCAAGGAAGTACAAAGCAGTATATAGGATCATATAGCCAATAAACAACAAAATATGGTTGGATCATAAGCTGGAGTCCATAACCAAGTGGAGATCTGTTCTGAGGAACTTGGGTGCCTCGATCTGGATGTGATCGGGGAGACCCAGCGGTGTACCAGATATGGCAGATAATTTAGTATAATAAAGTGACCAACGTTGTTAGAGACCTCCTCAAAGAGGTCCACGCAAGCTTTTCCCAAGGAACCATATTATAAAACTTAAAGCTAATGGGGGATTATTATTAGGAAAAATCAACCAATGAGGAAGGTTGGTCTCTAGGAAACATACTAAAACAGTAGGAGGAGAGTCATCATTCCTAGGGAGTGGTTCTAAGCTTAAGCAATCCAATAGGCGCACACTACCATTGGCTGGGGTACTGTAGCTCAAGATTGACCAAACTTGAACTATTGATTGTAGATAAAATCTATACCAATTTGGAAATATTGAAAATCAAACGGGTTATGAAACCCCAATATCTGAGCAACTAAATTGAACTGTCATTATTAGTAATATAGCTTGTGTATTTTAACGCCCTTGCTGCAATGCAGGGCCAAGCATCATGCACATCCCCAGGACTAACCTGGGCATATCTCACCTGCAACCAGCGTTGGTCCAATATATGTTTTAAGTCAGGGAGGTCTTGCAATTTGACCTTTTTGGCCTCCTGACGTCCAGCCTTGTTTTTAAAATTGGTACCCTTAATTATGTTTTTCAACCATGACTTTACCTTCTTTTTCTTTTATTTTATACTCCCCTCCAGGAGCTTTTGACAAGGTAAAATTCTTTTGGCCAGGGACAACTTCATGGAAGTAATGGTTTGTTTTGACTTTGGTTCTGCAGCCTCGGAGAGCGCTCATAAATATCTTTAATTAAATCTTGGGCATGGGCACAGTTGCATGCTGGTACACATCTATTCTCCGCTGCATCAAATTCCTTCCAAGGTAATAGATACCTAAGTCTTATTCTTACCTGATGGGAGGCTACAAATTCCTCCACTTCCCACTCTGGAGCCCCATCAACGAGATAGGCCTCTAAAGTCTCTGGTGGGGCCCTCAAACAACGTTAGCTTACTTTTGTGAAAGATGGCAAAGATCTGGAATGATGTCAGAAGATCAACTGGTATGAGGCGTGGCCCATTTTTCTGAAAATGCGATAAGTCCCTATCCTCTTTGGTCCCAGCTTTTTGCATGGCTGTTTGATAGTTAGTTTTTAGCATCAAGCATTACAAGATCCCCTTCCTTGTATGCAGGACCTACCCATCTCTTTCTATCAGATTTTCCTTATAAGCTTGCATAGCTACATCCAAATTTGTGTTACCCCCTGATGCACTTTTTTATAGTGTTCATAAAGTCCACCACCGCTTTCATTTTGGATCCACAGCTGGGCTCAATGTTGAAGGCATAGTTAAACCCATAGTTAGAAAAGAATGGGGACAACCTATAGATGCATGTTGGGCGCTGTTGTAGCTAAATCAGGTCTTGGGAAGGTGGGAAGCCCAATCTGAATGTCCACAGCAGTGTAACATCGCAGGTAAGGTTCCAAAAACTGGTTCAATCGTTCAGTCTGCTCATCTGATTTGGGGTGATAGGCAGTTGAACGTCAGGGGTGAATCTGAAGAGTCTTACACAACTCTTCCCAGAAGACTAAAGTAAACTGGGGCCCACAATCACAAATTGTTTCTTGGGGAACCCCATGAAGGGCAAACACATTCAATACAAAGAGCCTAGACATCTCAGCCACAGTTATTGTGGTTCTTCAGGGTATAAAGTGAGAAAATTTTGTAAACTGGTCCAACACTACCATGATGGCGTCATACCCTTCAGATTCAGGGAGCTCAACAATGAAATCCACTGATGATGATTGTCAGGATTTGAGATAAAAATCGTCTCAAATTCACATCTTCCAAATCTGGCCATACCGAGTTGGTTGTCAATTCCAGCCAAGATAAAACTTTTTCTGGATCAACCTTACCTAGTACTGAGTCACGTTGAGCGGGCTTTCCACCTTCTCAGTCAGGTGAGCGTCGATATCCATTGAGGACGCCCTCAAGGAGGCCTTTCTGGAAGGTTACTAAAGATCCTGATCAGATGAGGCTCTGAAGATCCCAAAGGCATCGAGTCCCCATGCACCCTATAAATATTGAAGCATTTTAAATTATTAAAATATTTGGTAAACTACCCTTGATTTTTCCATTTCCTCTTCGGTGCTCACTTCCAATTTTCCAGCTTTGAGCCACCTCAAACTCTGGCGCCGTCAAGAGAACTGTAACACCGACAAAGTGGTGCTCACTACAGGGGGCTCTGAGCTGACCCAGTGAAAACGTCAATCACAAAATGGAAACCAACAGCAACCCTGAAGACCAAACGACTGGTCAATTGAGGAGCATTTCTCAATGAGTTAGTTCTTCTCAATTCGCAACACCACCTTCACAGCCAGAAAGGCTAGAATTCTGCGCCGCCTTCCAATTTTTGCTGCCCTCTTTAGATGGGGGCCAATATCAACTTCAGCTCAAACACTCTCACAATGTCATCAAACAATTAATCCTCAGCATCTATGCTGAGGGTGTCCACTCCAGCCGTTCCCGCGCTTCTGCCCACGCCATCCATGATGCGCGACTTATACTCCTTAGCTGCATTACCTGCTGGGGAGCTTACCTTAGGACCCAATTGCTACCTTCGTAATTTTGTTCATCTTACAATTCATCACCTCCTCCAGCTCATAGGATTACACCATCAGGAGGTCTCCCAGCACCTAGGGCTCACCCAAAATTTACAAGAATATATGGTTGACTTCTACAACGCGGCCTCCTCCTTTGTGTATGACAATTGCGAAGCTATCCTCAATAACCATCAGCTAATTAACAAAATCTGCAACCAACTGGTGGTAATAGATAGTGGCATTTCTGGCTTACCTCGAGGAGCAGTTTTTCCAAAATGCTCAGCGGCTTGAAGCAACATGGACCCAACGATTGCAACAAGCTGAAGAATCACTACAATCCCTACAGCAGCGCTACTGAGAGCTGGCCTCTCGTGACTACTCCCCCACAGCTGCTGGACCAGAAGGGCCTAGGGGGCCAGAAGGACCTGAGGGGCGACAGGGGCCAGAAGGACCCAAAGGACCTCGTGGGCCTCAAGGGCCTTCCGGCCTCCCCACCTCAGGCGAACCTGAAGACCCCTGGCGAAAGGATGTAATAACTGCTCTGGCTGCCCTGCGGGACCAGATCTGACAGGTGGCTTTGGGGTGCAAGCTTTGAATAAATGGGGTTCCCCTCGACCCCAGGGTCTCCATTAAAGCACTATCAGATGAGATGGATAACCTCAGCACTTTCATGAGGCTCACCGACGCTCACATCTCCTGACTCAAAATGACGTGTCGTGGGTTTGAAACCCAGTTGGCCACCATCAAAAACCAGCTCCAACTACAGAACGCCGAAATTCAGTCCTTAAAGGAGCAGGTTGCCAGCAAGGCGTCCGCTTCCACCCTCAGTTGAAACTGGGAATATATCCAAGAAGACTTAGAAGGATTGCAGAGGTGGCTAGACCAAAGGGCTCCTCAAGAGTATGCAGAAACGGAGATCTTGGAGCTGACGCCTATCCCAGGCGTTAACACCCTCTCTACTCCTATTGTCACTAACTTTAAACCTAGCTTCAAGGAGAAGTTCACCCCCGGACAGGAGAGCATCGCCTCCTTCTTGTATGCCTATGAGAGCTCTATGGAGGAGGCCACTGACCAACAAAAGGTGAAGCACATCCACTCATGCCTAGACAGTACCTCCCAGGAAATTATGACTCCCCATCTGAAGGAGTGTAACATCTGGGAACAAGTATGCACCGCCCTGATCCAAGAGTTCGGCAGTAACCAAACCTTGGCCAACCAGAAGCAAGCATTCATAGGCATTCGACTTAACAAAGGAGAAAACCCTTTGGAGTTTGCCAACTGGTTCTACGCTCAGGCTCAACCTGCCCATTGGTTACGACAAGCTGTATCACACTGGATGATGCCATTACCGCCGTCATCTCCGCCTTGGGGTCCTATCCTGAGGTCCAGATGCACACGATCAGGCAGAAGAATGGGTTCACTTGTATCAGAGAGGTCAAGGAGGCCCTCAATGATATCCCTGCCACGATCCTAAACTCTAAGGCTGCTCCTGCAGGCCCCTCTAACCGCCCCAGGGTCCATGTAGTCAAGAATCAAAAAACCCCCCATCTGCGGTGCACCTATCGCAATGGCTTTAGGCATAGAACCAAAACTTGTTGGAAACGTCTAGCTGAAGAGGCGGGAAAAGGGCAGTCAGCATGAAGGACGAGGCGCTCCATGCTGACACCCCTGTCCAGCCTCAAGTAACCCCTACGCACAAACCAGAAACTGTTAACTCCAAAGAAGTAGCTGCAGTATCTAATGACAATAAAGACATTGATACTGCTTACTCATCTTCTGATGATTCTCCTATGTTCCTTACGTTGCTGCCTCAGTTTGGAAGTTTGGTCACCCGAGTCACCATCTGGGTCCACAAGATTCCTGTTTATGCCATAATTGACAGTGGCTCCCCCATGAATGTTATCTCTTCCAAGCTGATGAAATGCATCAAGGTTGCCCCTAACGTGCCACACTACATGGAGTATGGCACAGCTGGCCCCCAGTGCACCCGATCCATAGGGGGCCTATTCCTCTCTACCAATTCAGTTTGGGAAGCTCGCTTTGGATACTACTGCCATCACTTTGGACAACACCAGCTACGATCTACTCCTTGGAACCCAGTTTCTTTGAGACTATTTGGCTGTTATCCACTACGACGGTGGTTTCCTCTCCCTTCTAGGACACCAAGTCCCTCTGGTTTTTGAAACTGCCCATGACTCTAGGGTGGATGTCAAGGCCTGAGCCTGCCTACTGGAGACTGAAGGACAAATTGATTGGCTTGAGTACCACGTCTGGGGCTCTCAAGTCCGGCTACCCCCTCCTGCTGTGGATGGATCTGAGGGGATGCCAATTTACTTGCCCCAGACCACTACTGTGCCCCCAAAATCCCAAGTCATTGTTAACACCTGGGTCCACATTAATATTCCCTCGGGGTATTTACTGGAGGTCCGAGGTCTGTATAACCCATCTCCCAAGGAAGCGCTGACCTGCCCCGGAATCCTTGATCCAGCATATGCCAGATCAATATCAGTGTTGCTAGCCAACCTGACTGACAAACCAAAAGTTATAGGACCTAACCAACCCACCACTTATGTCCACCTGTTACCGATGGGGGCTGTTGCTGACGTCCAAAGCTTTGGGGATTTGAGGGACCTTGGCTTGGAGTCACCACCCTCAGTTAATTTGGTCGATGCTAACATAGGAAAGGACCTCTCTGATGAACAGCGGCTTAAGGTTCAGGAGCTCCTGGAGTAATACTCAGATCTATTCTCCACCTCAACCTACGATTTTGGAAGGATGAACAGAGTCCTCCACCATGTAGAAACCATGGACGCCCCCCATTTTGGTCCTGGCCTTACCACAAGAGCAAAGTCAAAGAGGCCCAGGTCACAGTAGAACTCAAACAGCTGCTCGATGTGGGGCTCTTGGTTCCCTCACATAGCCCTTGGTCCTCCCCACTGTTGCTGGTCTGAAAGAAGGATGGCAAGCACCAGGTGGTGATGGACTATCAACGTCTCAACTCCATCACTAAGAAGGACAGATATCCTCTGCCCCATATCAATGACTCGCTCTGACTGCTTGCAGGTTCCCAGTACTTCTCAGCCATGGACCTCACTAGCGGGTATTGGCAGGTTGAGCTCACTCCCGAAGACTGAGCCAAGTGTGCTCTAATCGCCCATGAAGGGCTGTTCGAGCCTACCAGGATGCCCCAAGGCCTCTGCAACGCCCCAGCCACGTTCCAGCGCGCCATGGATGGGATCCTTGGGGACCTGAAGCTCTCCTGTATCCTGGTCTACCTGGATGACATCACCATTTTTTTGCAAACTTTTAACGGACATGTCAACCACCTTAAGGAAGTCTTTAAGTTCTCCGGAAGGCCTCCATCAAGCTGAAGCCCTCGAAGTGCTCTTTCTTCCAGCCTGAGCTAGAGTTTCTAGGCCATAAGGTCTCCAAGTGTGGCATTCAACCTATCCTCAATAAGGTTGATGCTATAGAAAAGATGTTGCGCCCCCAGAGCCTACGAGATATTCAAGTCTTTCTAGGTATGGTGGGCTATTACTGTCAGTTCATCCCTCAGTTTGCTGATCTTGCCGAGCTGTTGTTCTACCTCCTCCAAAAAAATGTTCTATTCGAATGGCGACCTGAGAAGGAACAAGCCTTCAACGCCCTACGCACAGCTTTATGTACTAAACCTGTTCTAGTTCATCCCCATTTTGACAAGCCCTTCTTGCTGTTCACTGACACTAGCGACGTCGCTGTGGGGGCTATCCTGGCTCAGCATGATGAGAACCAGGTCGACCATCCCATAGCTTATTTTAGCAAGACCCTAAGCAAGGCTGAGCAAAACTACAGCGTCACTGAGAGGGAATGCCTAGCCGTTCTTTTAGCCATCAAGCATTTTTGGCCCTACCTCTACGGCACCCATTTTACTATTATTACTGACCATTCTTTCCTTTGATGGCTGCAGCAAATTAAAGACCCAGATGGACGGCTGGCCAGGTGGGCCCTACGACTACAAAGCTATGACTTCATCATCATCCATCATGCCGGTGCTATTCACCAGAATGCTGATGGACTCTCCAGGATGCCAGTATTAGCAGCCCTGACCCCGGAGGAGGATCGACTCTATGACTTAATAGGGCAGCCTGAACGTTGGGAGCTGGAATCCCCCCAGTCTAAGCCAAACTCCGCTGGATGACTCAAGACACTCAGATCAAGGATGGGTTACTCTACAAGAGAGTCAACAAGAAGTGGCATACTACATCTGACCCTCCTCTCATACTGATGTCATCCTGGAAGGCCACACTACAGTTGGGCATGGTGTGGTCAAGGAGACTTATGAGTGGCTGAAGTCATGCTGCTACTGGGACTGAATGGTCGAAACCATCCAAGAGGTTCTGGAAGCCTGCATGACCTGCCTATCTCAAGACTGGGCCAACCCTCGCTATTGGCACTCCGTCGTTGTGCTGACCAAGCCCTTCAATGTTATCAGTATCGATGTGGTGGGTCCCCTCCCACTGGTCTGCATGGTCACAAGTATATTATTCTTGCCATAAACCATCTGACTAAGTGGGTCGAGGCGATCTCAGTTCCTGCAGCCACAGCTAAGGCTACCGCCCTGTTCCTTGTTCGCTCCATTTTCACCCAGCATGGGTGCCCCTAGACCTTGCTCTCGGACAATGGTTTGAACTTCACCTCCTAGGTAGTACAAGAGCTAACTTCACTATTTGGAATCACCCAGAGTTTCGCCGCTCCCTACCACCCTTCTACTAATGGGGTGGTAGAAAGGGCTAATGGAACTCTCATCTCCATCCTGCGGAAGTTGGCTGCCTCAGATCCTGGCCGCTGGAACCATTATTTGCCCAGCACCCTTCTCGCATACCGAGTAAGCTAACACCGTGTTATCAAAATGTCCCCGTTTGAAGCCCTGTATGGGTGGGCCCCACAACCACCCAGTAGCATCCAGCCCCTGTTTGAAGCCTCCACTCCCGAGAATGCTGGTTTAAATATGAGGGCCCTTGCTGATGAAATTGTCCAGCTCTAAGCCCAAGCCACTCAAGTCATTGTTATCACCACTGGAAGAGAGACATCCCAATCAAATCTCAGATGACCCTCCTTACCAGAATTTCAACTAGGTGACCTCATTCTCTTTTATCATTATCAACCTGGAGTCTGACAGAACAAGATCGATGTGCTGTGGTCTGGGCCCTACAAAGTTATACACAAGGTGAAGTACGATTACTTCATTGCCAATACCAAGCAAGGGACTGTTGTAAACTGAGTGCATGGTCAGTTCCTTCGGCCATACTTCCCCCTCTGACAGGATCTTGAAGGGGGCCTTGTTGGGATTTGAGATAAAAATTGTCTCAAATTCCCATCTTCTGAATCCAGCTGTACTGAGTCAGTCCTCAATTCCAGCCAAGATAAAACTTTTTCTGGATCATCCTTACCTAGTACTAAGTCACGTGGAGCAGGCTTTCCACGTTCTCAGTCAGGTGAGCGTCGATATCCATTGAGGACGCCCTTGAGGAGGCCTTTCTGGAAGGTTACTAGAGATCCTGATTGGATGGGGCTCCAAAGATCCTGAAGGCATCGAGTCCCCATGCACCCTATAAATATTGAAGCATTTTGAATTAATAAAATATTTGGTAAACTAACCTTGATTTTTCCATTTCCTCTTCGGTGCTCACTTCTGATTTTCCAGCTTTGAGCCACCTCAAACTCCGGTACCAGTCAAGAGAACTGTAGTGCTGACAATGATGTCCAAGGCCCTTCAACCTTTTGAACTATTACCAAAAACCTTGTAGGTGGCTGTCAATTCAGCTTCATTTAATTACAGACCAGGTTGTTTTTACAATACCTGGCAACCTACGCATCTAATCCCTTCCAATTATAAGTGTAGTGGATCAGCTCAAGAGTCTTAGCCTTCCCTAGGTGTCCAAAGGTGATTCCATCATGATGGTCCTAGATGATTTTCAGATGGAGTGGTCCTGCGGGAACTTATAGGTGTCCTTGAAACCACACCATCTCGTCATTAATGTGGTAACCTCTAGATATGTATTCCTGATTCAATTTTTTTCTTGTGAGGACCATGGCATACCCATCCAACAAAGACTGTTAAAGGACTACCTTTATGAAACTACAATATTCCTCTGCATTTTCCATAGGAGTAATTGCTGACCCGTGGGTTATGGGGTGAGGGATGTTTGGACACGATTTTACCTGGCAGAATCATTGAGTGGGTATTATGCACCTCTACCTCCTCCAGATCTGGAGCCAACTCAAGGTTTTGGCTCAAAGCATCTGAAAAACGTTCTCCTGGCACTTTTTAAACTCATAAGAAAACATAAATTAGGTCTAAGTCTCATGCCATTTGATTTGTTGTGGGGTCAAGACATGAGGTGCGCGGTAGTACAACAAGGAATGGTAATCTGTACATATTTGGAAGGGCTGGGATGAGCCATGCAATTGATGACGCCAAAAAGTCAGCGCCTCACCCACTGCTAATAACTCTTTTTCATATACAGCGTAGTCTAACTCAGGCAGGGACATCTTCCTGGAAAAATATACTACCAGATGCTCAATTCCGCCTTTGCCTACTTGTGATATGGCCATCACTATGGCCAAGTTAAAGGCATAAGTAGCCACAATGAACTCATTTTCTGAATCTACATGGAGAAGGACGGACGTGGACAACAGACTGCACTTTACCGCTTGGAAGGCATCCTGCAAAACTGGGGACCAGTGAAGCACTTTAGCCCCACTCACCTTATACAAAGGCGTCACCACCTCAGAAAGATTTGGTGTTATTCTTTAAGGAACGTACACGTCCCCAAAAAACTCCTCAATTCCTTGACTGAAGTTGGGGTGGGCCACTCACAAATCATATTTTTATTGTCTAAAGTTATCATGTGTCCTTGGTTATACATGACGTTGCCCAGGAAGGTTCCTGGGCTTGAGGAATTCGCGCTTACTGATTTTCAGCATAAGGTTGGCTGCCATAAACTTTCTACCACTTGCTGCAGTTTAATAGATGGGTCTCTTGATCTGGGGAGAACACCAGCATATTATCCATGTAAGCCACCGCGCACACACCCAGCAGGTCCCTCAAGGCCAGGTCTATACGATGTTGGAAGATAGCAGGTGCATGTATAAACTCAGAGGCATAGTCTGAAACTGGAATATTTTTCTAGTTTGGAATGCAGTGAGCCACTCCTGGCCCTTTTTGATCCTAATCTGTTTGAACGCATTTAAGCAATCTAGTTTGGAGAAAAATCAGGCTTTCTCCACATAGCAATCATTCTGGGAATCCATTGGGATGAGATGAAAATCTGGTACAGTGACATTGTTCAGGTTCCCATAATCTATGCATGGGCGTAAATTACCATCAGCTTTTTCACAAAAAGAAGTTGGGAGTATACCAAAGAGTACGCTGAAATATCGCGCCTTTGGCTAACTGCTCTTTTACCAACACATCTAATGCTGCTTACTCCCGTTCAGTCAAAGGGTAAGTGGGAAAAGTTATACGCACCAGATCAACTGTGATCTTGAACTCACAATCAAACTCTGAATTGGCTAGTAGTACATTGGCTGAAACCGCATCAAACAAAAGATTTAACCCCTCCAAACAGGAATGTGAGGGTACCTCCAAAGAGGGCTTTAGCAACGGAGCAAGACAGAGTTTGTGGACTTTATGGTCACTGTGACAAATCGCCCTGAGAGTTAGCCTCAGATAAGGGGTCAACTAATTTATGATTATTCTCCAAAGTTAAGGATAAAGTATTGTCTTTCGAGTTGTTCCATGACATCAAACTTTCGCCACCACTCAACTCCCAAAATAATGGGGTACAAGAGGTTTTAAAAAGCTTGGAAGAGATCATCCAATTGATATTTGCCAAATTGATAATCCACTAACCCAAAAAAATCAGCGAGGGAATACCTTGGGAAGCCCCTCCATTTTTATAACTCTTGGCAAGTAATTCAACTCAAGGTAGTTGGCCAGGTCTTGATTAATAAAATTCTCAGTGGCTCCTGTCTCTACCATAACAGTTGTGCTGATTTACCCTAAAGTGGTTGAAAGGGTAACAGCCAGATAAAGAATAATAATGGTCTTTATCCAAAGCAGAAAACGCCAACACCTCGCCAGAAACTCTTCATCAGGCAAGAGCATGCCTCCAGGGTATTTTTTTGCATCATAGATTGGAGAGCAAAAATTGGCACTCTTACTACTGGGGTCACATATCCCATCATATCTTCAGCAGTTACATAAACATTTTTATATTTTGGAAGTAGCACCTTTTCCACCGCCTGTTTTCTGCGGATCATGATAGGGTTCAGGAGCGGGTTCTCAGGTGTAATTTGATATACTTAAATAGGGTCCACGTCAGAGCTGCAATAGCTGCCAATTGGCTCGTTTTTTGTATGATTTTTCTGTCAAAAAACGCGTTTTTGGGCGTCATAAATTCATATCCACTCTGTAGGTCAGGTGTTCTTTGTTGCTCAGGGACATCACCACCAAGCCTTTTGACAATGCACTGGCCTGCACCGCAGAATGTAGTGCACAGAAAAACCCATTTTTGTTGATTCAATTTACATGATATTTGGGGCTAGGCCCTTCCAGACCTTAAAATTCTACCAGAATGTGGAGGGAATAAGTGGGAAGCTCTGTTCTGTTTAAGGGAAACCTAATTGTGGGCACCATACATAGGGGTTGCCATGGGTGACATCATTGCAGCGGAAATGTCTAACATTTAATTTAATATCAGGGCTAGACTCTTGCTCAACTTCAAATTTAGATGAGCTTAAACGAAATGGAAGAATAAAATCCCTCCTTAAAAAGAGATGCGCACAAGTTTTTGGCGCCCATATTTACAGGACTAATCTGGGTGAAACCATGAAGGCCAAATTACCTGGCCCCTTATGGTTGGGGAGGGAAATTCCCCAAAGAGCTTCAACCAGCTGGTCAAAGTTGGAAGGAGGCAATTTCCACACTGGGTCATTTCTCATGGGAAGGTCTAAAAGAATGGAAAATGAAATCATAATGACGTTGGGCTAAGAAAGAGTATGAATCCTATCACAAAAGACATATAAAAATAAATTACCAGGTGGACCATTTAGCTCATAGCAAAGAACTCATAGAAGGCTTGAAAATATGTCACATCTGGGTAAAAATGCTCCAGGACATGCTCCTAGCCATCCACCAATTTCCACAAAAGTGGCGTTGTGCAAAAAACTGCAAAAACTCAGTTGCCCGTCTCAGGAGACAGTCATTAAATAAGTCCATCCATATGAGGGTGGACATGAACCAGGCATTTTGTTATTATTAGAAGAGGATTCTACTGAGAGTTTCATGTTTACAAGACTTAATTGAGGAGCCAACTGCCAAGACAAGGCTGAACGTCAGAAGTCCAAAAAGGTCAAGCTGCAGGACCTCCCTGACCTAAAGTACACCTTAAACCAACGCTGGGTGAAGCCCAGATATGTCCAAGTTGGTCCAGGTGAAGTGCGTGACACCCAGCCCTATGTTATGGCAGTGGCGTTAAAATAGACTAGTTACCTATTTAAAAAAATGTTAGTTCAGTTTGGTTTCTCAGAGAACAGGGGTTTGAAACTCATTCAAAACAAAATTTCCAAATTGGGATTCTCAGCTTACAATTTATCACTTGAATATTTTTGATCTCAGGCTACAGTACCCTGGCCAATGGTTGGGTGCACCAATTGGTTCTTTTAGGCTTGGAACTATTTTACCCAATTAATGACTCGCCTCCCCTTGCTTAAAGTATGGTTCTCAAGACCAACTTTCCTTATTGGTCGTCTTCCTATAATAAAATTTCCTCATTCATTTACATTTTTACATTTTAGTTACTGGGTTGAACCAGTGCATAGACCTTCTTGGGAGGTCTTTAACAATGTGGCCATTATTTTTCACCAAATCAACAAGATCAAGTGCACCGTTCAGCTCCTTGGTCCCCTCCAGACTGAGGCACCCAATGTGACAGTCAAGGCGCTGCTTGACTGCCACATAGCCCTGACCCCCCTAAGGTGAGGATTGGGCTCTTAGTAATGTAGATAATAATAATAAAAGCGTAGGGTTTGAGAGCAACAACCCTCATAGATAGCAATCTGATGAATCAGATGCCACGAATTGATTGACCTCAGAGTAGAGGTGGCAAGGGCTGACGTAGAAGGCAACCAGGCCTATCAAAGGCTGCCAACCTGAAGTCTGATGAACTAAATAAGGATAATGACAATGGCAAAGGGCAGCCCAGCAAATTAGGGGCTGCCAAGCCAAATTATGCCAAAAGCGGAAGCATTGAGAGCCACAGCATTGGGCAGCTCAGCGAATCAGGAGCTGCCAGGCCAAATTATACCAAAAATAGAAATGTCAAGAACCGTGGCATTGGGCAGCTCATCGAATCAGGAGCTGCCAAGCCAAATCTGCCACTAGATGAGAATATTGAGAGCCACGGTGAAGGGCAGCCCAGCAAATCAGGGGCTTTCAAGCCAAACTATACCAAAAATGGAAACGTTTGTGACAAGCTCGACATGAGAATGCCAAGCTCTGATTTGTCCCTGATGAACAAAATTATGTGCGGAAAAGTTTCTGTAACGCCTAAGGTACTCAATGAACGATCTAGAATGGGCCTAGAGGGGAATATCGGAGGCTGAGATTCTTAAAATAGGCCCACAGATAGGACGCTGTCTTCAGACTCCATGGGAACAAATTCCCCCATATCCCCCACTTCCTAACATAAATACAACCAGGCGAAGGTGTTTAGGACAACTTCATCTTCTCATATATACAATATAAACCCCAAAATTCAGAAATAAAATTTTAGATTTTAAAATCATTTATTCAGATTTTGGTGGAAACCCCTGGATTTTTAGTGAAAAACGTACCGTTCCACGGACTTTGACAGAGCAGTCGCCTCTATGTATGCTCTCTGGTGGACAGACTATTCTCCTCACTATGAGCATCGTCCTTACCATATTTTAAGGATACCTCAATCGCTCATCAAGCCAATGAACAAAGGAACTTCCTACAGCAGCACTCTCATGTTTGTGGGCCCTCACTTGGGCCCTCTTGCCCAACTGTTTTGTGGCAATGTGGAAGGACCCTGTTCATCACATTATACAAAGTTCTTTTAATCTCATTTCCCTTTTATGGGATGGGATGGGGAAACCATATTAGAGAGTCCTGCATACTTGATATGAGCACACAACCACTCTCTTGATGGTTATCTTTTCCATCCTGTTCCTGCTGAGGGAAGCCTCTCGCCTCCTCCCATCCCAAAGGAATTCCGTTGCTTATGTCCAACACGTTGACGCCACATCAAAATTTAGACAAGCACTGACCCCAGAGGGGTGAGTGTAATGCATGGAACCTTCTCTCACGTTAGATTGCAGGCCTGCCTCACAGTGGCCACTGGGGGTACAATAGCTGCATCCCTCCAGATCGCCCAGGTGATAGTGGACCTGCCAAAGAACCTATTCATCTGGCTCAAAGACCTCTGGGAAACACAGCCGGCCCTTCCAGCCTCTCTGGAGGACTACCTCCACTTGGTTGGAAGAGCCACCACCCCAAACAACTCTCGAATGCCGCCTGGTCAGCGCTCTTGGCCCTCAGCCAAGGGGAATAGCCGTTAAGGAGTATTCTCAGCTGTTCCAGCCCCTAACCAAAGCCACAAAAGTGTCTCCTTCCCAGCTCACACGGATGTTTAGTCAGAACCTTTGCCTAGACATCCTCACAGCTATGGCCACTACCCGCCTGGGGGCAACCTTGGAGGAAGAGGTCACTGTTGCCTCTCAGGTAGAGAACCAGCTAGCCTTAGCCCAAGCCAGGA
The DNA here is from genome assembly GCA_022478985.1 of Massospora cicadina. Taxonomy (NCBI): domain Eukaryota; kingdom Fungi; phylum Entomophthoromycota; class Entomophthoromycetes; order Entomophthorales; family Entomophthoraceae; genus Massospora; species Massospora cicadina. The sequence continues at coordinate 21,929 of JAKSZP010006841.1, read as the reverse complement.
CCCCTGTGCCTGGGAATCACAGTAGATTTCGTGGGTGATGCGCAGAGTCAGAGCCCACCTCAAACCATGTGGGGCAACAAGAGCAGGGGCTCCGGTAAAACTGCCCCAAGCTCTGCAGCTCCTGCACCCACAACTCACAGCGGCTCAGACATCCCAACCTACAACCTTTGCCTGACCTCCTCTTGCATTTCTTCACTCAATAAAGGAAACGGTTCCTCCTACCTGTATATTCCATTTACTTTGAAGCGAAAGAAGAAAGGGGAAATGGGTCAAGTTAGAAAAACTGTGGGCGCTAGTGGATACTAAAGCTGAAGAAAACTACCTGGACCGGGAGTTAGCCAAGAAATTGAAAATACAAATGCATAAAAGGGTACCATGACTCTTTTGGAAACCTCCAAGTTATTGGAATGCTCGGGAATTGAGCCCAGTATCAAGCTTCAACAGGGACTCCACCACTTCTGGGAAGATTTTTGCGCTATCCAGAACCTGCCTCACCCCATCGTTCTGGGCATGAGATGGTGGCACAAGTACTCCCCACATTTTGATCTGGAGGAGGGCCAGTGATGCTTCACCCCAAGAATCAGGAGCCTATAATGTTAGAATTCTTTACCTCGGGCAGGAGCAGGCCTGGCGTGAACTCTGTGCACCTAGGGACAAAGAGGGAAAAGATAGCAGAGGAATTCAGAGACTACAAACACCTGTTCCAGAGGAGCGTTGCCTCCACCTGCGCTCCACAGGGCCCCTTTGCATTCTCGTTCAAGTTCATAGGGGATACTGAGCTCCCAAAAGGAAGCCCAGTGTACCCCCTGAAGCCCAGAGCGAGAGAAGCCCTAGACCAGTACGTGAAGGATATGTTGGAGCGAGGGATGATTGTGCCTTCGAAATCTCCAGTGGTGTCTCCCATCCTCTTGGTCCCCAAGGCCAATGGCGAGCTCAGCCCCTGTGTCAACTACCACATTTTAACGACATAACTGAAACAAACCCCTATCCTATTCTGCTAATGGCGAGCATCTCCCAGATGATTGCTGGAAGTCAGGTGTTCTCAAAGTTGGACCTGGTCAACGCCTTCAACCAAGTGCCAGTTGTACCCAAGCACCAACAGTACATGGCTTTCAAGTGCCAACTAGGGGTATATGAGTACAAGGTCTTGCCATTCAGACTTAAGAACGCCCCAGCCGTTTTCCAAAGGACCATTGACCATGTCCTGGACGACTTGATTGGGAAATGCTGTGTCGCATACATGGATAACATCCTGGTGTTCTCCAAGTCTCATGAGACGCACATGGAGGACGTCAAGAAGGTCCTCAGGGCACTGGACAAGGCTAACCTGCGACTGAAGCCCTCCAAATGCGAGTTCTACAAGGGCTCAGTATCTTTCCTAGGCAACGTTGTATTTGAGAAGGAACAGCCATCTTCCCAGACAAGCTGACAGCAGTGAAGGAGTGGGCAGCGCCAACGGATAAGACAGGTGTGCGCAGTTTCTTAGGGGTGGTGAATTTCTTGAGGAGATTCACCAAGGACCTCTCAGAAACAGCCACCTCACTTACCCGGTTGACCGGGCAAGTCCCTTTTCAATGGGGAGAGGAGGAAGAGATGGCGTTCCAGGCCATCAAGGAGGCCCTTCTCACAGCGCCAGTCCTAGCGCACCTGGACGCTAATTGTCCATTCATTGTGGAGACAGATGCATCGAATTTCGCCATTGGGGCGGTCCTCTTGCAGACAGGGGAGGATGGTTTGGAGCACCCAGTATGCTACTTCAGCAGGAAGATGCTACTGGTCGGAAACAAACTACCATGTCTATGAAAAGGAACTTCTGGCGATCATCACAGCACTAGATGAGTGACAGCAGCATCTGTTGTACGTGCACCACCCATTCATGATCTGGACTGACCACAGGGCCTTAGAGTTCCATAAGAGCCCCCATAGGATGAACCAGAGACAAGACTGATGGCACCTAGAGCTGTCTCAATATGACTTCAAAATGGAATACAAGCCCAGGGAGAGCAACTTACTCCCAGACCTACTTAGCTAGGACCCAAAAGGACTTTCACAAAGGAGGAGCTGGATGAGTTCAACACAGCCACAATGCTCCTCCCCAGGTGTTTGCATTGATACAGGAAGAACGCGCTGATTTAACAGAGAGAATCCAGACAGCCCAACGACACACCAAATTTGGGGACAAGGTCAGGAGAGATATAGAGGGAGGGGACCCAGCGAAGGCTACAAGAATTACAGGAGAGGGGACTCATCCTGCACCATGACCACCTATGGGTCCCGACGCTCAAGCTTCAAACTGAAGTAATGGAGTTATGCCATGACTACCCCCTGGAAGGGCACCCTAGTATGGGGAAAACCATCGAGCTGATACACCAGAACTACTCCTGGCCAGGCCTAGTGGGAACTGTAAGAGGGTATATCGCATGCTACCTTACCTGTGCCAAATCAAAGCCATCTTGAAGCAAAACCACAGGGAAGTTAAAACCACTGCAGATCGCAAAAATGCCGTGGACCTCCCTTAGCTTGGATTTCATCACTGGGCTCCCAAGATTGGAGGGCTAGGATGCAGTCATGGTGGTAGTGGACCAACTAACAAAGTATGCTGAGTTCTTCCCTTGCACCCCTAAGGTCACGGTGAAGGACATTGCTGAACCCTTCATGAGGGAGGTCTTTGCTCAACATGGACTCTCAGACGAGATCATCTTGGACAGGGGCCTGCAGTTCATCTTTAGGTTCTGATATTCTCCTAGAAAATCTTAAGATTAAACCATGCCATTTCTCCGCTTACCACCCCCAATAGGATGGCCAGACGGAGAGGGTCAATCAGACCCTTGAACAGTACCTATGGTGCTACCTCACCACGTTACAAGATTATTGGATCAATTGGCTGAGAATTGCACAGTTTGCATACAACAATCTGGCACACTCATCAACTGGAATGTCGCCCTTTTTTGCAAATTATGGGTATCACCCACAGATGATGGAGGGACACACTGGGTGAACAAACCCTGAAGCAGATGATTTAGTGACCAGAATGAGGTAAAATCTTAAGACATTAAGAGCCAACCTGGAGAAGGTGGCGGAGGCTTAGAAGAGGAAGGCGGATGCACATCGCTCTGAGGCTCCAAACTTCAAAGATGGAAATTATATCTTGATAAATGCCAAACACTACACACCCCTGGGACAGTGTAGGAAGTTTGGACCCATTAACCTATGACCCTATAAGGTCCTTTGACAGGTGATTGAGGTGGCGTATGAACTAGAATTCCCAGAAGGGTTGTGCGCACACCCAGTTTTGCACATTTTGCAGCTCAAGAAATATGAAAGCCCCATACCAGTGAAGCTGGAGCTGATCCATTCGGACAACCTGGGGAGGTGGAGTATGAGGTGGAGGAGATTCTGGATACCAATATTGCTCGCAAAAAGTGATGGTACTTGGTAAAATGAGTCAGCTATCCAATATAAGAATCCTCCTGGAAAAAAGCCACTGATTTCGCCAACTGTCCCCAAAAGGTGGAGGAATACTGAGCTGCACAGGGGCTTTCCTCTGAGGGGGTGATGTGACAGTCAAGGTGCTGCCTGACCGCCACATAGCCCTGACCCCCCTAAGACGGGGATTGGGGCTCTTAGTAATGTAGATAATAATAATAAAAGCGTATGGTTTGAGGGCAATGACCCTCATAAATGGCATTCTGATGAATCAGATGCTGACAAATTGACTAAACCTTGTAGCAGAGGTGGTAAGGGTCGACGTAAATGGCAACTGGGCCAATCAAAAGCCACCAACCCAAAGTCTGATGAACTAAATAAGGATAATGACAACAGCAAAGGGCAGCCCAGAGAAATAGGGGCTGCCAAGCCAAATTATGCCAAAAGCATCAAGAACTACGGCATTGGACAGCTCAGTGAATCAGGAGCTGCCAAGCTGAATTATATCAAAAATGGAAACGTTGAGAAACATGGCATCAGTGTCTCAGTGAATCAGGAGCTGCCAAGCCGAATCAGGAGCTGCCAAGCCAAATCTGCCTCTAGATGAGAAATCAAGAGCCATGGCGAAGGGTGGCCCAGCAATCAGGGGCTGCCAAGCCAAATTATATCGAAAATGGAAACGTTTGTGATAAGGTCAACACAAGAATGCCAAGCTCTGATTCGTCCCTGAAAAACAAAATTATATGCAGAAATGTTTCCATAACTCCTAGGGTACTCAATGAAAGGTTTAGAACGGGCCTAGATGGGAATATCAGAGGCTGAGATTCCAAAATAGGCCTACTGATAGCCTGCCATCCGCAGACTCCATGGGAACAAATTCCCCATATCCTCCACTTCCTAACATGATTAAAACCAGGAGAAGGTGTTTAGGACAACTTCGTCTTCTCATATATACAATAAAACCCCAAACTTCAGGAATAAAATTTTAAATTTTAGAATCATTTATTCAGATTAAGGAGGAAAACCCTGGATTTTGAGTGAAAAATGGACCATTCCAGGGACTTTGACAGAGCAGTCGCCTCTATGTATGCTCTCTCTGGTGGACAGACTGTTCTTATCACTGTGAGCATCGTCCTTACCATATTCCAAGGATACCTCAATCACTCATCAAGCCAATGAACAAAGGACCTAACCACAGCAGCACTCTCTTGTTTGTGGGCCCTCACTTGGGCTCTCTTGCCCAACTGTTTTGTGGTAATGTGGAAGGGCCCCATTCGTCACACCCAAACCCTCAGCACAGATTTTTTCTTGAGCATGGGCTCCCCCATGGGGTCCACCTAAGTCTTGTTGTTTTATTGCTATTGACTAATATATACCACTTTGAATACCCTTGCCCTGTGTTACTTCAGCTCTAGCACCCTCTGCTGGGCTGTGCTCCCCATAATACTGACAACAAGTTCCCTGGTGTTGTGGCTGTGCATTGCACACCACCTCACTAGGAATGGGAGAATTATAGACACTCTTCTGACATTAGATGACCAACCATTTTTTATGTGCACCGGAATTAGCCGCGTGGGACTTTTTCAAAGTGTGGATTGGGTGCGCCAGCTGTTGGTCATGGCTGCGGTGAGGCTCACCACCATTTTCTCAGTTTGCCAATGGTTAGAGCATATTGGCGTTATTCTTGCTACCTATAAATTTGAAGTACCCACTCTTCTTTCTTTTAACTGGTGAATTCAGATGTTTTATGATCTGAGGGTCATGATTCCCTAACTCTCCCCCAAAATCAACGAAACCAATATGAATAAAATGATTTTTTTCTTGGCACCGCATTTGGATGGTGCAGGCAGGATCATTGACAAAATGCCTGGTGGTGATGGCTTTATATAATGGTGCATAACCCATCACCAAAATGGGTATGGGGCTGTTCATAGCCCAAACCGCGTTTTATAAAGATATCTCCTTAAATAAAAATGCGCCCAATAACTTCACTTATGGCTCTGATATTAAACCCATTTCAGTATACCAAATCACCCCAGAGAACCCGCTATTGACCCTACCCTGATCTGCAGAACACAGGCTGAAGAATTGAGTTACTTTTGCAATAAAGTTTTTATGCAATTGCTGAAGAAATTGTGTTATATGTGTCATTAGTAGAAAGAGTGGCCAACTATCCTCTCCATTCTATGATGTGTAAACAAACCCTGGAGGCATGCTTATGCCGGAAGAATATTTTTATGATAAATTGTTGGCGTTTTCGCTTTTTAAAGACCGTTTATGATATTTTTTGCTGATTGATACCCTTTCATCCCCTTCAGGTAAAATTAGCAAAACAATTTTGGTGGATACCGGAGCCTTTAATAATTTTATATACAAAACCTAGTCATGTACCTTGAGCTGAGTTACTTGTCAGGTGGTATGTTTAGAGGGAGAGGGCTCTCCAAGGTATTCCCACGCTGAATTCAGGTGTTAGTGAATTATCAAGTTGGCAAATATCCTTTGGCTGACCTCTTCCAAGCTATTGAAAACATCTTGTACCCCATTATTTTGGTAGTTGAGTGGTGGCGAAAGTTTGACGTCATGGAACAACTCGAAAGACAATACTTTATCCTTAACTTTGGAGAATGGTCATAAATTAGTTAAACCCTTATCTAAGGCTAACTCTCAGGGCGATTTTCCCTGTGGCTTAAAGTCTACACACTCAGTTTTCTCCGTTGCTAAAGCTTTCTTGAAGGTACCCTTACATTCCTGTATGGAGGGGATGGAGTTTTCATTTGATGCGGCTTCAGCCAATGTACTACCAGCCCATTCAGAGTTTGATTGTGAGTTTAAGATCACTGTTGATCTGGTGCGTATATCTTCTCCCATTTTACCCTTTAAATGTACGGGAGGAAGCGACCTTAGATGTGTGAGTTAAGTAGCATTTAGTAAGGGCGCGATATTTCAGCATACCTCCCCAGTGTGCTCTCCACTTCTCTTTGTGGAAAAGTCAGATGATATCTTATGCTATGTGTAGACTATGGGAATCTCAACAACTTCACAGTACCAGACATGCATCCCATCTCATTGAGTTCTCAGATTGCTCTCTATGTTGAGAAGGCCATAGTTTTCTCCAAACTATATTGTTTGAATGCGTTCAATCAGATTGGTATCAAGAAGGGCCAGGAGTGGCTCACCGCGTTCTGGACCAGAAAAGGAATTTTTCAGTTTCGAGTTATGCCCTTTAGGCTTATAAATACAACTGCTATCTTCCAACATCATATAGACGCGGCCTTGGGGGACCTTCTGGGTGTGTATACGGCGGCTTACATGGATGATATCTTGGTGTCTTCACTTAATCATGAGACCCATGCTATACACTTGAGGCAAGTGGTGGAGAGTTTGAGGGCGCCAACCTTACGCTGAAAAAATAGTAAATGTGAGTTCTTTAAGTCCCAGGTCACCTTCCTGAGCATCATCATGTTTGACCAAGGCCACATGATAACTACAGACAAGGTTAAGGCAATTCGTGAGTGTCTCATCCCAACTTCAGTTAAAGAATTGAGGAGTTTTTTGGAAATGTGTACGTTTCTTAAAAATTTACACCAAATCTTTCTGAGATGGTGCCCCTATATTAGGCGAATAGGGAAAAAGTGCTCCAGTGGTCCCACAGTTTTGCAGGATGCCTTCCAAGCGGTAAAGTGCAGTTTGTTGTCCATGTCCATCCTTCGCCATGTAGATCCAGAAAAAGAGTTCCTTGTGGCTTCTGATACTTCAACTTCGGCATAGTGGTGGCCCTATTATAAGTAGGCAAAGGTGGAATTGAGCATCTGGTGAAATATTTTTCCAGGAAGATGTCCCTGCCTGAGTTAAAGTACGCTGTATATGAAAAAGAGTTATTTACAGTGGGTGGGACGCTGACTTAATGGCGTCATCATTTTCATGGCTCATCCCAGCCCTTCCACGTATGTACAGACCACTGTGTCTTGTTAAAATACCGCACATCTCATGTCTTGACCCCACAGCAAACCCGATTTCATGAGAACTTAGCCCAATTTGTGTTTTCTTATGAGTTTATTAAGTGTAAGGAGAATAGTTTGGAGGACACTTTGAGCTGCAACCCTGCACTAGCTCCCAATCCTAAGAAGGTAGATATTTATAATACCCACTTGATGATTCCTCTGGGTAAGATTGTGTCTTAACTTCCTTCTCCCTTGGCCCATAAGCCAGCGCTTGCTCCTCTGGAAAATGTGGAAAAATATGGTACTCTTAGAAAGGTAGTCCTTTCACAGCCTTTGTTGGCTGCATATACTATGGTCCTTGCCATGAGCGCGTTGAATCAGGAGTACATTACCAGGGGTTACTACGTGAAGGATGAGATGATGTGGTTTCAGGGGCGAATATGGGTTCCCGCTGGACCATTTTACCTGGAAATCATCCTGGAACATCATGACAGAATCACCGTTAGTTATCCTGGTAAGGCGAAGACTCTGGAGCTAATTTGCCACACTTACAATTGGAAGGGGTTAGCTGTGCAGGTGGGCAGGTATTGTAACTATTGCCTGGTCTTCCTCCAAATTAAACCAAATCAACAGCCACTAGCAGGGTTGTTGGTATTAGTTCAAAAGACTAAAGGGTCTTGGACTTCTTTATCAATGGATTTATTGTGGAATTGCCTGTATGTGATGGGTATGACGCCATCATGATAGTGGTGGAACGCTTTACAAAGCTCCCCATTTTAACCCAACAGAACCATGGTAACCGCAGCTGAGATGGCTAGCTCTTCATCACTCATGTGTATGTTCTTCACGGGGTCCCCTAAAAAATAATTAGCAATTGTGGACCCCAGTTTATCTCCATCATGTGGAAAGAGTTGTGTTAGACTCTTCAGATTCGCCCCTGCCATTCAACTGCTATCACCCCTAATCAGATGGGCAGACTGAACGAGTGAACCAGTGCCTAGAGCAGTTCTTGCGGCGTTACACCGCCACAAATCATTAAGATTGGGTTTACCATCTCCCATGGCTATTTCAGCTATAACAACGCCCAGCATGCATCAATCGGTTGTGCCCCCTTATTCGCCAATTCTGGCTTCAACCCAGCCTTAAACTTGGATCCCAGTTGTTAAACCAAGGTGGAAGTTGTAGTGTACTTTGCGAAGACAATCAAGAAAGTACACCAGGGGGTGAACACCAGTTTGGGTGCAGCCGTGCAAGCTTACAGGGAGAACTCTGATGGTAAGAGAAGAGTTGGTCCGCATACAAGGAAGGATATCTCGTGTTCCTGAATTCTAAAAACATCCCAGTCAAGCAACCATTAAAAAAACTGGGACTTAAAAGGATTGGGCCTTACCGCGTTGTCAGAAAGGTGGGCCACGTCTCATACCTTTTGATCTCCCCCTCATTTCAAAACTTTTTAGTCTTACATGAAAGCAAGTTAACATTGCTTGAGAGCCCCCCACCTGAGACTCCTGAGGCTTATCTCATGATTGGGGAGCCGAAGTAAGAAGTGGAGGAGATTTTAGCCTCCCATAAGGTAAGAATAAGACTCAAGTATCTTTTATCCTAGAAAAATTTGATGCAGCTGAGAACAGCCGGGTCCCAGAGCATGACTGCTCCCATGCCCAAGATCTAATTGAAGCATTATGCAGCGTTACCCTGAGTCTGCCGGATATAAGTCTAAGAAAGCCATTGCTGCCATTAAGTTGGTCCCTGCCCATAAAATCTTTCCTTGGTGATTGCCCCTGGAGGGAGGTGGAGCCCAAAAAGGAGGAGAGGGTAATGTCATGTTAACATGACTTGATTGAGGGAACCAACTTCCAAGACAAGGTTGGACGTCAAGAGTCCAAAAAATCAAGCTTCAGGACCTCCCTGATCTAAAGCACGCCTTGAACCAACGCTGGGTGAAGGCCAGATTTGCCCAGATTGGCCGAGGTGAAGTGTGTGATGCCTAGCCCTATGTTACAGCAGTAGCATTAAAACGGACTAGTTACCTATTAAACAACGATAGTTCATTTTAGTTGCTCAGAGAACGGGGGTTTGAAACCCATTAAATCTACAACATTCCTAAATTGGGTTAGTTCAGCTTACAATCAATCACTTGATATTACATGTTCTTGAGCTACAGTACCCTGGCCAATATTGGGGTGCGCTAATTGGTTCATTTAGGCTTGGAACCATTTTCTCCAATTAATGACTTGGCTATCCTTGCTTAAAAAATGTTTCCAAAACCATCTTTCCTCATTGGTTGTCTTCCTCAAAATAAAATTTTCTCTCATGTTTACATTTTTAAATTTTATGGTCACTGGTTTGAACCTGTGTGCGGACATCCTCAGGGAGGTCTTTAACAACGTGATATGTTATTTTTCACTAAATTGTCTACAAGATCAAGTGCACCGTTGGGACCCCTTGGTCCCCTCCAGACTGAGGCACCAAAACCCTCCAGCACATATCTTTGCTTGGTTATGGGCTCACCCATGGGGTCCACCCAAGTCTTGTTTGATCGCTATTTATTAAAATATATCGCGTTGAACACTCTTGCCCTGTTACTTCAGCTTTAGCACCCTCTGCGGGGCTATGCTCCCCATAATACTGACGAAGAGTTCCCTGGCGTTGTGGCTGTGCACTGCGCTCCACCTCGCTGGGAATGGGAAAGGCATAGAAACTCTCCTGACAGAGAGGGAAGCAAGTGCATGTTCTAATTTGGAGTAGATTTTGGGGGATAATAGTGGAATTGCAAATACAAGATCAAATAGTCCAAGTTCACAAAGTACAAGCAGGAAGGGTAGCACTTCACAGTTGGTGTTGCAAGAATAGCGATAAGATTTATAAAACAAAACCAAACAAAGAACTGTAGTGAGCACCATATAAGCCATGACAAATGGCCAGTGCGCCCATTTATACATAAAAAAAGCCCCACACGAATAATTCTGATGAACAAGTAAAAAAATGTTGGCCAACTAATGTCAAGAGAGTGTCTGTAGCTCTCTCATTCCCAGAGTGTTGGTGCGTAATGTACAGCCACACCGACAGGTAACTAGTTGTTAGCAAGATTAGAAACAGGGAACCTCAGAAGGTGCCTGAGCAAAAGGGACCCAGAGCAAGGAAGTACAAAGCAGTATATAGGATCATATAGTCAATAAACAGCAAAACTTGGTTGGATCCCCAAGGGGTTCCATAACCAAGTGGAGATCTTTGCTGGGGAGCTTGGGTGCCTCGATCTGGATAGGATCAGGGCGACCCAGCAATGTACCAGATATGGTAGATAATTTGGTATAAATAAAGTGACCAACGTTGTTAGAGACCTCCTCAAGGAGGTCCACGCAAGGTTCTCCCAAGGAACCATATTATAAAACATAAAGCTAATGGGGGATTATTGTTAGGAGTAATCAACCAACAAGAAAGGCTGGTCTCTAGGAAACATAATTAAATAATATGGTAAGAGTCATCAATACAATGAGTGTGGTGGTAAACCTAAGGAAGAATTAGGCACACAGTGCCATTTTCCAGGGTACTGTAGCTTGAGATTGATTAAACTCAAGTTATTGATTGTAGGTAATGCTGTCTCAATTTTGCAATATAGAAAATCATAATGGGTTATGAAGCCCCAATATCTAAGCAACTAAATCGAACTGTCATTATTAGTAATATAGATGGTGCATTTTAAAGCCCTTACTGCAATGCAGGGCTAAGCATCATGCACATCCCCAGGACCAACCTTGCATATCTCACCTGCAACCACGTTGGTCCAAGATATGTTTTAAGTCAGGGAGGTCTTGCAATTTGACCTTTTTGGCCTCCTGACGTTTAGCCTTTTCTTTACAGTTGGTACCCTTAATTATGTCATTCAGCCATGACATAAATGCACAAATGCAATGACTTGATATCTTTCTACTTTCATTGGGGTTTCAACCAGATTGGCCAGTAGCACTCATATTTTTGACATGGCCTGTCATAATGGTCCCCGTTGTTACCCATGACTCCAGCCTTTATTTATTCCATAAGCTAGTGACTTCTCCATATAAGTTTTAAAAATCTAACATTAACCCTGTGTTAACTAATATGTGCATTTCTCAAAAGAATGTTATTAACTGTTTTCATCCCTAATGGTATCCCACGGTTTTTTAGAACATCATTTTGGCATTTACTACTTTTTCTTCCAGCTAACTTGTACTGGGTGGGAATTATGCCATTATTTTAAACTAAATTTACAATATTATTCTTCTTTGTCAGTTGAGTTTCTTCCTGCTGATTTGCAAAAGGGCAAGGCTTGCTCCAAAATTGCCAGGGTATTCTCCTCAAAATTATACTTGACACCATAATTTCTCATGAATTTTGTCCTGATGAGTATGTTGAAAATTTTGCTTTGCCAACACTATGGCATGTGTTAATACCACCGGCAATCTTATCTGAAGCAGTAATGCACTGTATTCTCCAAAGATGTATGGTATATGGTATGGTGGTTCCATATTTTTTCCAGTGCTCTAAATCTGGATAATTTTTCATCCATTTCACCAATATGGGAAAACTGATATTTGTGGGTGCTCCACTGTCAATTATTGCCTATACTCTACTCATTTGACTATAAAGACTGCATATGTGCACTCAGAGTATTGCAACAAAGTGGGTACGGAGTGAATTTCAGAATTTATTAACTAAATTTAGAGTATGAATTAATTGCGTTGATAAATCAGGAAAGGACCTTGATCACACTAATAGGGAGAGTAATGTGTACTTTCTCAATCCTCATCTTGAGTAGTTCATACATGTCTTCAGCAATTCTGATTTTTTCTGCCAATTGGCGATCATATAGCCAGGCAACTAGTTTTATGATTTTGGGATCTCTTTCATTTGTCTTTGCTTGATTAAATGTGTTTGTATCCAGATTAACCATTTGGTAAAGAGGATCAGTTGCGTCTTAATTTATGTATTTTATTAGAGGTGGGCCGACCTGAGGATGATACTGCACTAATTAGGGAAGTGAAGAAAATGGGAAAGGAGGATAAAACCTGGAAAACCTCCATGCGCGGCGTATGATAGGCCAGGAACTCCATGGACCGCCTTTGCTATTTGCTATCTCGGTTCAGGGCATTGGTGCGCAAACCAACACAGTCAAAATCGTCCCCTACCCAAAATCCATTACCAGGATCAAACTTGGGAGGCAGTGGTAGAGGGTCTATACTCTACCACTGGGGTATCCTCCCTGGTGCTTCTTAATTTATGAATAGATTTAAATTATCCAAGTTGTCATTAAATACATCAGAGATCAGGTTGGTCTCAATGCTATATTGTTCCTTATCTAGAATGCTGGTCCTTTTTTGAGTCTTTACCAGTTTCCTTCTCTTTAACCTGTACCAGAGTAACTTGCTCTCTAGGCTTCTTATCCTGACATTGAGTGACTATGTTCCCAAGTTTTCCACATTGGTAGCATCAGGTTTGAGTTCTTTCTGATTGTTTCTGTCCTTTGGGCTTATTTCCCATTATGACTTGATTCTGGTGTTCATTATTGGGCTCAGATTTTCACAACATTCTGAGTTCTGGAGAGAAAGCTTTGAAGGTTCGATTCAGCGCTTTAAAATGTTGCTTTTAGAATCTTGATATGATCCACCATCTGCAATGTGGAAGTATGGTTTACAAGCACTGGAGCCATAGATTGATGCAAATCTCTGTAGGTCCAAAGCGTCACTTTCATTGCTATTCAAGCATCAAAATCTGATAAAACTTTTGCCCTAGCCAAGATCTGCAATTCCTGGTAAAGTTATAAGCAAACTCTGTTAATGGCCATCCTTCAGAATTAAATACCCATAAACTTAAGTTTATGGTTGGCCATCCGCATTATACTATCAAACCCAGTCATTATAGCTTTCTTGGCAACGCTGTATGTCCAATTGTCTCCATTGAGATGAGGCAACACCAGATTTTAACAAATGGTGTCTAAGCGATTCATCTCAGTTATGATTTCTGTCAGTCGCCATATCCAAACATTGTCATTTTCATAAGGGTGGTAAAACGCTTGTGCGTTATTTTAATGAAATGTAGGTAATTTTGGTCTATTCTAAAAATCTTACATTGCTATGGTGGCAGGAGATTACTTCATGGCAACCTGATTAACAATAAGTGAAATTTCAGGATTTATCTCTAAAATTGCAGCTAAAGATCCAGGCATATTTTTGGGATTTTAATTTTCCTAACTGGATTTCCGTGCATTTCATTATTAGCTTCATTTTCCTTGTTCTGGATGCAATCACACCTTTGATTTTCAAGTTCTTCTATACAATAAAGCATTTGCGCCATGTTTTTATGAATTTAAAGATGCAGCTTCTATGCTCTTCACATTCAGTTTCCTAAAAATAACATCTCCTTGATTATCTTGGTCTCCTTCCATTTAATTGAGGTAACCTTTCCAAATAGATCGTTATTGACCTTTTAACTTGTTTGATTTCCTCCTTGGCATATGTTACTCGCTATTCCAAATTAATAGGATTGGCCTGTGATGCCAAGTTCAGCGCATTCTTATTAACAGTATCTAATTCCATCTACAGCTTCCTAAGTTTGCTTTTGTATGACATTACTGATAATTTATTCTGTTAAATTTTCTCAAAACTCAACTACCTTTGTAGTAGCACCAAATGTAAATTTTTGAGCTGCATTGCTGTCCGTAGTTCTCAAGTCTACTTCACTGGTTCTGGTGTGCACGTTTTAAATTATTGATATATCAATTAACTATGGTGGAAACAATATGGAGACTATTACCTTAGTTGAATCTTCACAACCAATTAGAGTTGTTCTCAAAGCTAGGCTGGTGCCAACGCTCTTCCTCTATCCTTTTTGGTACTTCTAAATTAGGAGACGTCTCCCTCTGGCTCTTCTCTCTCACGTAGGAGCTATCAGAGAATTTTAACAAGCATTATAAGCCTAGGTATACCTGATCAATTACCTTTAATCCCTAGGGTACAAATACAACAATTGTATAACAGGTTAAATATTTAAACTTTATTATTCTTAAAGTATCTTCTTTATTTACTTATAATTCATGGGAACTACAGGGAATCCAGCGCTCAACTCTTCCGTTGGTGCCTCACTGGGGAAATGGCAGCCGTTGCTGATGAATTATCCCTCTGAAGTTGCACCCATGAGGACCTTCCTCATCCCACTACTCAGATTGTTCAACTGACTAGAAGCGCGACCTCTTATGGATGAATTGACAAAAAGTTTCCACATTCTCAGACAAGCTCAGCGGGGTACCCTGATTAGGCTAGCAACCTGCTTAGGTATTAGTATTTTTACCCATTAACAGCAGGCTGTGCTATCTAAAAGCTAAACCGCAAGTTGCTACCTGAAGGTTTTTCAATGCTTGAGCAACTAAACATAAACTATTGAGTCAATTGGCAATAAACTTTGATTGACTTTTACAATTCAATTATTAATTATCTTAACGTCAAATAAAACATATAATTAATGCATTTTTTGGAATCATCCCCAAGAAACCCCTATTAATTCAGCAGAATCAAATCATAGTGGATTAACTAATATCTATTATGGGTTTTTCCCCAAACAGTAGTTATCATCTAAAATGTTAACACCCAAATCCACTAGAGGATCTCATCCCCTAGTTGGTATGAAGATATATTATAATCTAATAAGCTGGATAACATGGTCATACTGAAATCCCAACACCGCTGATGAGGATTAATGACGCACTTAATCACCTAGAGGAAGCCAAGTTCTTTTTGGCGATTAATTTAATCTTGGTATATTGGCGTATAGATATATTAAAAGATCAAGAGCAAATGCACAATAAACACCACAAAAGGATTATATGGCTGATGAGAGTGCCCCAGAAATTGTTTAATCACGCTAAAAACTTTCCAGAGACTGATGGATTCTATCTTAAGTGACCTAAGGTTGTATTGTATTTCTACATACTTAGATGTCATTAATGTATTCAGTGGACATTCACCGATCACTTGGAGCATTTAGAGGATTTATTAAAACGCTTATAAATAAAGAATTTTAAGATCAATCTGAGGAAACATCATTTACTTAAAAAAGGGGTTGAATAATTGGGGTTGTGATAACTCCAGCAGATTACAACCGCAGCCACTTAGATAATGAACATTGAATGAATGTCACCATCTAGTACTAAATAAAAAAAACATTGAATGAATGTCAATCCTGAAGAGCGGTCAAGACATACAAGTCTTTTTTGGGATGGTTGGCTACTACCACCATTTTAACAAAAATTTGCTGGAATTTCTGAACCATTTTTTCACAAGTTGAAAAATATGAAAGTAGGATATTTGGGATGAGGAGGCCCAAGAAGCGTTTATTGAGCTAAAAAGATATCTGATGACTATGTATGTTCTGAGATTCCCAAATTTCAATAAGTAATTTATCATTCATACTGACGCCTAAATAGCAGTGAGCAGCGCCATTTTAAGTCAAGCAGATGAAGATGATGAAGAGCATTAGTGGCATATGTGAGTATAACATTAAAGCCAGAAAAAAGATCTACACCATGACATAGCGTAAGTGCCTAATGGTGATATAAACCTGAAAACAATTTTAAGTATATATACATGGAACACTTCAAGTTTGTGACTGACCACTTATCTTTACTTCGGTTACACAATCCTAAGGAACCAGAGGGGCGACTGGCAAGATGTTCTCTGAAACTGCAGGCCTACAACTTCAAGATTATACATCATGCAGGAGATGCACGTTAGGTTGCTTATGGACTATTGAGATTACATGCTGTTCAAGTCATATATAAGCAAGCAGATGTATTGTTCCAGCGAAGGCTTGAAGAGAATGCCATGAATGAACCCCAGGAGGTTTAAAGCGCTCTGAAGAAAGCAATGAAACCCCCATGATGAAGAATAGACAGTTGTTTAATTTGATTTACAGAATAACTTTACTTATTCCCTATACCATAAGAACGCTTAAAATTATTCAAGCCGCGCACAAAATCATAGGGCATGGTGGCCTAAGAAAAACAATGGACCTTCTACTCCAGTATGTTTAACGTTAATTGATTAATCATGATGCCGAGGATTATCTGCCTGTTGCATGGAATGTCAACTCCATAAGACACACAAGAATGTGATGGGATACTGGCTAGTATGCTCTGGGTTTGCTTGGCACACAATGTCAATAGATGTGATGGGGCTCTTGAGTGTTAGTATTGGGGAGTATAATACGTTATAATTGCAATAGACCATCTGACTGGATTATTGAGATGAAGCCTTGAGCAGAGTAGATGCTACAAGCTTGAAAAGATTCATACTGGACCAAGTAGTTTATTGGCATGGATGCCTGCAAGTATTAATAAGCTATAATGGAACTAATTTTACATCCTACATGATTCCAAAACTGAACAAACTAATGGGAATCCGATGTGTGGTGCCCATTCCCTAATGTTTTATTGTTGACTGGATCTAATTTACGGATATTCAAAAGGGTTTAATAGTGTTAACATGCTTAATTTATTGTGGATCATATTGGATATCTGTGATTATATATCAGGAATATTTTAAGCTTATGAAAAGCTTTGATCTGCAGCCTAGCAATTCCACTTGATAATATTTGACTATGATTACATGGGCTTGAGGGCTTTTTTGGTTTGGTCAGACTTAAAATGGAAGCTGACTAATTGACTTGGGCACATGGACTTTTTTGGTTTATGTTGAAAATTATTTTTAAATGTCAATTAAGTTTTAAAATTAAATCAATTACTATTTAGTGGTATGAATCACCTTGGTATGTGCTGTTGATTGCTAGATGAGTATTGGTTCAGCTATTTGCAGACAAGTTAGAAACGCTTTCTTGAGAAGATTCCCAAGTTTGAGACCAACTATGAGGCGTTTGAGATGTTTTGAGTTAAATGTATTAGAGACCCTCAAATGAAATTATTACTTTCTCTGGCCAAGTGCCATTGAAATTGAGGCGTCATGGGTAGGATGTGGTGAACATTGAAACCTATAAACTATCCCAAGTTGATACTTATAAATTATCATCAACTATTACAACAAATCTATAGTTAATTTTTAAGCTTTTTTATATAAATACTTTATATTGTATTAAGTCGAGAATTTAATTAGGATCAGAAGGATCCAGGCACCGTGCCATCGTCTAAGTAATGACAGAAAAATAAACCTTCAAGTGTAATTATCAAGGAGTTATATCTTAACTATAGTCACCGTCTGGTCAATTGTCTTCATACAATAGACGTATAAAACTCCACCTTAATGCAGAAGAAGAATCAGCCATCCTTAATAGACCTAAAATATAACAAGTGGCATTCATGGCTGGGCATGCAGATGGTGACTACACCAAGTATGGGAGTAATCCCAATCAATTATTTAGAACTATTACCAGGCCCAATGGGAATACAGAAATGACTGTGTCCCAGATTAATTGGAATGACGTACCTAATATTACCTACCCCAATAAACCCATTTCATCTGAAGAGCTGGAACTTCTTGAACATCAGTTGACAAGAGGGTATCAAATGGGACAAGGGCCTGAGGACAACAGTAGTAATCCTTTTTATTGCCAATGACAGTAAGATGTGTTGTGGAAGAGATATCTAGCTCATCATCAATTGAGCATAGCTCAAGTTTGAAATAATTTTTGATATAGAGAATATCGCCCAATACTTAATTAAATTTGTACACCCAACTCCAGAAATTCTCAGATGACAATTGCTTGCCATCATTCAGCCATTACCGAGTTGGTAAACTTCTCATGCAACTCCAGCTAGGTGGCCCAAATTTTGAATGAGCGATTAGAGGCCAACTTTGCTGAGGTCCGTTCTAGTTTGGAAGCAGAATATAATCTAGCTACTTGGGTTAATAACAGGGTATCAGAATTAGCACAAGAGCTAAATGACAGATTGCATCCCATCTTTGACAATTTCTTAGAAGAAAGAGGAATTACTGAAACTTGGGTTAATAATATCACACAGACTTCCATTAATGTCTCAGAGTTCGTGAGGCTTAATCACAAAGCCCAAGAGGCGCAGCTAAACCATAATGATGAATTCCATGATCAGCATCGACAACTGTGCACCCAAATTTGCAGATGAAGGATGAATATACTGAAAAAAATAAACTACTGGCACACACAATTTGAAGGCCAATGGGCGGAAAATAAAAAAATTCAAATTAAAATTGATTGTCTTAATTGACAGATCAATAATCTTAATGAGGATGTCACTGATATTAATGAGTAAAACAATATTCTTCATGAAGAAGTAAAACAGTATAAGAAGACAATTAAGGAAAAGGACCAAGCAATTTCCACCTTGCAACTACAATCTACTAGCTTGGATGAGGAAATTGTGAAGTAAAAATTAAAGAATCAAAGTTTTGTTAGTTGGGAAAATGAAATTGACGATCAAATACAAACTTTGGACAATGGGCGTTGCAAATGTGCCATGAACCATTCAACTAAAAATGCTTCCAAATACTATAAGTAGCTTCAGAAGTAGCTACTGAAATGGACGCTGTGCCACGTTGACAAATGCCTAGCAATAGGGTTGCTTTGGCCAACCCTAACATCTCAAACCGGGATATAATGCCTCAGCGTCCTAATACGCCTGGCTTAAGTCAACAAAGAAGCAATTGTGATAACCAGGAACGGGAAAGCAATAGTTATAAACCAGCAAACCTGCCTGCTTCTGACAAGAATGGAAGTATTACCACATTTGTCAAATGCTTTGAAATGGCCATGTATGGGGCCAGCGACCATAACAAAGCAGCCACTATGGATAACTTCCTGGATGAGCGAGCATTGAGTTAATTATGCCCCATATAAACAGAAACCCAACTTGTGCTGAAGTTAAAGAGGCTGGGCTTTATGAATTTGGAGGTCCAGAAAGAATGGCGACCAAAAAATCTAAATTTATGAACATTTGCTCTAAGAAAGATGAAGCAATTGACAAATTTATGGATTGATTCTATTGTGAAGTGCAAGTTCTCCTAGGTACAAAGGCTATGGTCTATTTTGATGCTAAGATTGTGCTAGAACATGCGATACAACCTTACCAAAATTTGTTAAATGTCTTAATGCCTGCTTTTGTATAAAATCTTTCAACGTCTGAACTAGTTGATTATTTGCT
This sequence comes from Massospora cicadina, assembly GCA_022478985.1. NCBI lineage: Eukaryota > Fungi > Entomophthoromycota > Entomophthoromycetes > Entomophthorales > Entomophthoraceae > Massospora > Massospora cicadina. The sequence goes on along the minus strand of JAKSZP010006841.1, from coordinate 2,405 downwards.
CAGATTTTCACAGAATTACAGCTCTCCTAATACTGGGTACAAATCAGGACCTGCTGCCTCTGTTGGGAAATCCTTTAAAACCAGAAAATTGATAATAATTCACCTGTGAAAACTGAGCAAAACTCGAATACAAAGGCCTCACACTCAATGAATGACATTACCTGCTATAATTGCAACTATAAAGGACACTTTGCTTCTCATTGCTGTCAGAATAATGTCAATGTAGTCCTTCCAGATAATGTGCAGGAGAAGGGAAAAGAACAAGCACAATAGATGCGGGATGTTCTATTGTGCAAGAAAACCCAGTCCCACCTGATAGACAAGAATACACAGGCCACGGGGCCTTGTTTAACAATAAAACGAATTCCATTTTAGTACCAAATGAAGATTCTACAAATGTACATGCGAGAAGTCGCTCTTAGAGTAAGGTTGTCATACCTGAAGCTTCTGAAGTAGTCACTAAACCGTATGTACAACAAATAATTAAGAATATTCCAGCAGAAGGGCCAAGCAATATATCAGATACTCCAAGTTTTAAAGGGGTGAATATAGAAATGCCAATCAACACATTCATCCATGAAAGTCCCAGTATTGAAAATACTCTGAAGAACATACTTAATTCTCTGGATTCTTCACATATTCAATTAGTAAACTCTATTGTTTCCTATTATTCTGAGTGCACTTTCATGGACATTCTGGTCAACAAGATCAAAGTTGTATCTATTATTGATAGTGGAGCACCTGTGATCATTGTAACCATGAAGTTGGTGAAGAAACTGAAAGTTTCTCTGGACATTGACCACCATTAGGAATATGGGACCGCGGGCCTCAACAGCACTAAGAATGAAGGAGCTTACAGCGCCTTGCCACTGCGATTTGGAGCTTTAGTAGTAACTGCACCCGCAATAGTGCTTCTGAACACCAGATATGATATCTTAATTGAAACTAGTTTTTTAAGGACCTATGGGATCTCATGCGATTCTAAAGAAAGCGTCTTAACAATATTAGGTCAATCAGTTCCAATTTATTTCTCTCATGACAATACAAAGCCCGCAAGTTGTTGTAGAAACTTTATCAATATCTTAAGCTGATGGGATAATACCAGTAGGATATATTTAGCGGGGTAACCAAAGCCATCCCATGCCAAATGCTATAAATGAAAATTGAGGAATACCTCTACATGTGGATAAGGATGCAAAAATAGCTCCAGGCCATCAACTGGTTATGAAGACTGGGACCAAGCTGGATATTTCAGAAGGACTATATGGGGAGGTTGTATCCCCATGGCATCATTCTTGAATGGAACCTAGTATGGCGCCTGAAATACTTATATTAGAGCATGAGGAAATTGATGTCCTTTTTAGAAAAATTGGCCAGCTGAAGTATTAAGGTCAAAAAATATCAAGTAGTCCCATTTGTGCATCTGTTTCCAAGGAATGAATTAAAATCAGCTGTCAAAATTGGCAATTTTTCTGAGCTGGTTTTCCAACTGAAACCCTAGGGGCACATACTGTAATTCCTGAATCGTTTACCAGATTATCAGAACAACAGAAGGATGAAGCACTAGAGTTGTTCGAATGATACTCCAATATTTTTGCCAAATATGATTAAGCTTTAGGTTGTGAAAAAGGAGTACAGCATTTTGTTGACACTGGGGACCATACACTATTAGAATGAGGCCAATTCAGCACCCCAGAACTAGCGACAAAAAAGTCAGAGAAGAGCTAGAAAAACTGCTGAAAAGTGGAATGATTATGCCATCTAAGAGCCCATGGGCAAGATCAGTTTTAATTGTAAAGAAAAAAGATGGCAGCAATTGAGCTGTGATTGTCAAGAGAGTGTCTGTAACTTTCTCGTTCCCAGCAAGGTGATGTGGGATGCAAACCCACATTGCTAGGGAACTAGTTATTAAGAAAAAGGGAAAGAAAACACCTCAAAAAGTGCCTGTGCAAAAGGTACCCCAGGCAAGGGTGTAGAGCGCAACATATAGTACCAGGTAAGTGAGGAATTGAGTAGACCCCAGAGGGGAGTCCATAATCAAGTGTAACTTGGCGTCAGGGGTCTTGGGTGCCTCGATCTGGAGGGGACCTGGGCGGCCCAAGGGAGCACCTGGGATTTTGGTAAATTGTGATAAAAGGTAGTGGCCCACATAGTTGGAGACCTCCCCAAAAAGGTCTGCCACCAAGTTCGCTCAAGGGACCATGAGTAAAACGTAAAATAATGGTTGTTTTTTATTTAAGAAAGTCGACCAATGAGGAATGTTGGTTGCAAAAAAAATATTTAAATTGGGCCAGGGAAATTCAGGTTCTGCAGAAGTGCGCCCAAGCCTTGATTCTCCAATAAACAGATGCTTCCATTCATTTTTGTAAAATACACCAAAAGTGCCTTCACTCGAGTGATCAATT
>JAKSZP010006840.1:0-119361 GCA_022478985.1 Massospora cicadina | reverse complement strand
ACAACCCAGCTATTATTTCATTGTATAAAGTTTCAGTGAGTGGGTGAGGAGGCCTGCAAATTGAACTGCAAGTGTAGTGTCATCAGGAAACTGGGTGAGAGTGGTTGGAATGGGGGCTTCCTGGGACACCAGGGGAATGTTGGCTGCAATTGCAGTGTAGGCTTTGCAAGTGAAGCCAAGGTTGAAGTACCCCTTATAGGGGCAGAAGTCAATAAAGCCCACTGGCTGTATAAGCGCCTGGGCTAATTCTATTATTTATTTGTTGTTGTAAGGGAACAAGTTGCCATATTCAACCCAGAGGATATATTTCATCTTTCTTTAGGGGAGCACAATGGGGCTATGAGACACCATTTGAGAACGTGCAAGGTGGAGGGTGAGATCCTTGGGGGAAATGTATCAACTTAAGGTATTAGAGGAGGGCTGGTTGATCTGATCTGAAAGCATTACCCCGCTGGGTGGAAGATGCTAGGGGGGTTTCGCTACTGCCACATTTTGAAGCATTGGGTGGTCAGGCCAAGGACGTTTGTGGTTTGCTTTTTGTCAGTTTTTCAGAGTTGTTTAGTTCCTCTGTAATTTTAAATTCGCTTGAATGTTATTGAGAGGAAAGAAAAGAATTCTGCAAATTCACCAAAGATGATCTAAAAACTCAAGCTTTTATCTGCACTTTTTTTAGAATAACTTCAATGTTCCTCGTTTGTCTTTAATAAAAATGGCTTATGTACCTCACTAAAAAGATTAAGGTTATTAAAAATATGATGTGGTTAAGTATCAAGCACAACGATTAGGTATCTCTAAAAATTATCAGCTATTACCACCGATTTGTAAAGAGCTTTAGTAAAATAGGGGAGCTTCTATTCCACCTATTGAAAAATGGGACTTAATTGAAATGGACACCAAACTGTCAGCTGGCTTTTAACTGACTTTGCACCTGTATTTATTCAGCGCTGGTACTCATGTACCTGAATTTTAGTAAACCATTTGTAATCCAGATGGACGCCTCCCTCAACGCAGTAGGATCTTTTTTGTCTCAACTTGATAAAGAAGGAGTAGAACATCCCATAGCATACTTCAGCCAAATGTTAGACGTACATAAATAAAATTACACCATTACCTGAACTGATATGTTTGATGGTGATTTACGCATGTAAGCAGTTTAGGTTCTATATTCATGGAGTGCACTTTTAGTCACTGCCCACTAATTGCTTATATGGCTACCAAACCTCAAGGAGCCAGAGGAAAGCTTAACTTGCTAAGCGCTGAAGTTAAAGGCGTATAACTTTGAGATCTATCACCAGCCTGGAATGAAACATAAGAGAACTGATGGACTGTCTTGGCTTCCTACCATCACATTGACTGCTAACATTGTGGATGGCCTTTACAACAAGTTGTTAAGTAGGGAATATGATAATGAACCAAAAGAAGTACAACGCGCTTTGGACTAAATGATGAAGAACACTGCTGTCAAGGATGGATAAATCTTTAAACTAATAGAAGACTGTAAATACATCATACCACGACCAACTGAGCATATAGTCCTGATCATTGGAGCCCACAAAGCCACAGCCATGGAGGATTTAAAATAACGTTTGAAACCCAAAACAGCACTACTACTAGGAGTCAAACCACTTTAATATCCACGAAGCTCTTGGCTGCTGCAGGGAGTGCCAAGAGGAGGTGCTATATCATAAGAGCAATTTGTACAAAATAGTCAATCCAACTTCACTATTCACGCCATATTGATTTGTTGTTGTGGAACCACTAAATGCCAGCGAAGGCCAATTTAACTGTACTTAATTGGACGTTGGACACCTTGCTAAATATATCAAAGCAAGACCATTCAGTGACCTGGGGTCTGTGAAAACTACCAAATTTCTTTTGGAGAGTATTTTAATAAACACAAAATCCCCAATTTCTTTAAACAGGCGATGTTACTTACTCCAATTCCCAGGTGATCGTCAAGCTTAACAAATTGATGAGATTCTGCGATGTAATGTTGACGCCATATCACCCTGAAACAATGTACATTGGAATGAGTTAACAGTTATTTAGTTGGCATTCTACAGAGATTGGCGTCATGCAATACATTTGGAACTCATTTTACCTTTTGCTGTCTTTGCAAACAATACTGTGTTCCACTCATCTATGGAAAGATTACCAAATCAGCTCCTGTATGGGAGACAACCTATACTAACTCCAATCATAGACTCCTGTGTTCATGAAGAAGAAATGAATCCTAGTCAATACTAAGAAAATCTTGCTCAAACATTGGTATGGCTTTAAACTAAGGCTTAATATTACACTCTGCACATAAAGATGAGATGTAGAGAATGTGATAACCTGAATCATCTCCTTTGCCCTGTCTCATTGTAGGAAATTAGTGGTTTACTATGATAACTATGGGTTAGGTAGGAAGAGCAAGCTTAAACACATCTGGAAGGGGCTGTTCAAGATCATAGAGTAGTCTTAAACTAACACATATGCACTCAAAGACCCTGTTAAGGGACATATCATCAACAGAGTACACCCCATGTTCTTAAAGTGTTTTCAGCAGGAAAATGAGATGCCAGCCCCCTCCAACTAATAATACTACTGACAAATTCAGGCAATTTTTCAAAACCATATGTTTAGTCAAGTGAGGAAAATGGTTACATTTGGCTTTGACTAACCATAGGATATTAACCCCAGACATAATGCACCTAATGCCTTTTGGAATTAGGGCATGGTGTATGCTCGCTGATTCTAGTTAGCCCAGATTACAACAATATTGCAGGAGAAGTGTTTTTAACTGCCAAAATAAATAAAGGGGTTTTTCACCACTAGTCATAATAATATTTAAAATTTAATACTAAAAAATTAGGTTTTATGGGTATTTATTAGTTGCTGTAAGGGGATAAAAGAAAACCCTAGCATGATCTTGCTGCTTAGTATTTAATTGTGTCAAGGCTTGAAGTTCAGATCAGCTAGGAATGTCCAATTTAGGGAATAAGGGGATTTGAACTATTGGATCTCTAGAGTCTCACTTTGCTTCAATGGAACAACTGATGGAGGGTTGATAATGGGTAGGAGTAGCCCGTTTGGCAAAGATTTAATATATTTAACCCAATCAATGGGTGAGAAAATATCTTCACCTTGCAGGACCCCCTCCATTCCTATAAAAGGGTGTGGTCTCCGCATAAGCGTTTGAACTGAATTGTTGAGGGTCTGGGAAAAGCCTTGGCGTAACTTTCCATATTTGGCCGCGGTTTTGGCACAACCTAATTCCTAAGAGCTGGACGATTTGGCTGAGAAGTAGATGGAATAGAATTGCCCCAATTCGAGGGGTTCCACTGAAAATTAGCCAGGGTCTTTTGGCCAATCTCATCCTTATTATAAACCAAATCACTCTTATTACAATTTTAGACTTGTAATTGTCTGACATCACCCCCTTCAAAAGTGTTAGGGGGAGAATAAGGCCGCAAGAACTGGCCATAAACTCAGTTGACAGTCACTCCTGTAGCAAAGGATTTTATGCAATACTCATCCCTCGCTTGTAAGTGACTACAAAAGGTCCTTTCCAAATAGACCCGAGCTTCTCCCTTCTAGGAGTGATCTGATTATGATAGTACAGAACCAAGTCGGATACCTGGAAGGAACATAGAGGTGGCCAGTGCTCATTAGCAGCTTTACCCTCTTTTTTGACAGTTTTAACCAAATTAGACATAGCCTCTGATTGTAACTGAATGATGTGCAGGGCAGCTCCTTATGGCTTGCTCAGGGTCAGTCTTATTAGAGAAAATATCTTTAGCTACTAATGCCAGAACTCCAGGTTCCCGTCCATACAGCTTACAGAAAGGAGACATTTTAAGGATTTAATGTGACTGATATGGTAATCCATGAGGGCACTTGGTAAGTACATATCCCAGTGAAGGGAGTCTGAAGTGGCCATTTTCCGTAATATAGAGACCAGGGTCCCATTGGCTCTTTCCACAGTACCATTGGTCTAGGAATTATAGGGGGCAGAAAAGAGCTGTTGCATGCCAATGAAAGTAGAGAGGATCTTCACCACTTGGGAGGTAAAATTTTTACCATTATTACAGAGAAAAACTTGGGGCAACCATGTCAAGCAAAGATATACTGATGGAAAAAAGTGGCAGTGGCTTTGGCCATCTGAGATAGAAGAGCCACAGCCTTGACCCCTTTGGTAAAGTAATTAATCCCTACCAAGATATAATGATTTCCACCCGTAGTTTTTGGTAGAGGTCCAACCACATCTAGGCTTATTGTGTGGAAGGGCTGTTGTGGAGTGGTAGATTGATATTGAAATCCGGATTTGAAGCTGGATTAATTTTTACATGTCAGACAAGCATCCAGGACTTCAATGATGATCTCCATGACTCCCTACCAATAGTAGCGTTCTTTCACCAACTCATAGATTTTCCGCACCCCACTATGCCCTAAATGATATGAGACTCCATAATGACAGGTATTTGCTCTGATGGTAGGAGGTAGGGTATCTAGTTTACCCCTACTTTCTTGTATAGTTTCTCATTATCAACCTTCATGTTTTGGGAATGTTGAGCTAGCATCTTTTGGACTGGTTCGTCCTCATCCTCCAAAGCATCAGGGGTCATTAGGAGGGCATGTAGCCTCTCCACTCACTATTTTCTAAGTGAAGGATGGCACCCAATACAACCCATCAAAATTCATGTGGCTTGTCCCTGCTTGGTGCATAATGGTCACATCATTTTGCTGGAGCTTTAAAGTCCAGCGTTCCAACCGCCCATTGGGTCCTTCATATTCTGTAACCACTTTAAAGAGGCGTGGTCAGTAACCACTTTAAACAAGGTCCCATATAGAAAGAGTGGTAATATTTAATAGCGAGAAAGATGGTAAGGCACTCTTTCTCAGTGACGCTATAGTTGCGTTCTGCCTTAGAAAAATCTTGATAAAGTATGGAACGGGATGATCAACCCCATGCTAATCCAGTTGGTCCAAGATAGCTCCAACTGCGTAGTCAGAGGCATCAGTAAACAGCATTAAGGGTTTACTATAGTCAGGGTGGTATAGGATTGGACGTCTCTGCAGAAGCTTTATTTAGCATTTCAAAAGGCAGCCTTTTGTTCCGCTCCCCAATGGAAAGGGGTGTTCTTAGCTATAAAGCGTATGAGGGGCTCACTGAGCTGAGCGTATTTGGGGATGAATTGATGGTAATATCCCATCATGCCCAATAACACCTGAATATCAATGAGGTTTTGGGGAAGGCCTCTTAGATATTGACTCAACCATATCATAAAGATGCTAGGTCTCATCTGGGGAGATGGCATGGCCCAGGAAATCCAACTTTTTCTGGAAGAATGTAAATTTGGAGGCTTCATCTTACTGTGAGAGGCCCGCAGGCGTTGGAAAACTTCCTTTAAGTGTGAAAGGTGCTCATTGAACGTTTGGGAGAAGATGGTGATATCATCAAGATAGACAATTATGCAATTAAGTTTCATATCCTGCAAGATGTGGTCCATGGCTCGGTGGAAAGTTGTGGGCGCATTGCACAACCCTTGGGGTAGCCAATTTGGTTGAAATAAGCCCTCACTTCAGATAAGCGCACACTTCTCCTGGTCTTGCGGGGAAAGGTTTATCTGCCAGTATTTGCTAGCCAAGTCCATGGCGGAAAAGAACTTGGACCCAGAGAGTTTGGCCAGAGCATCTTCAATTCGGCGATTGGGTGGCTGTCCTTCTTGGCGAGTCATTCAGTTTGCTGTAATCCATAACTACCCAATGCCATCATTCTTCTTTTTAATGAGCAATAGCGAAGATGACCAAGGGATTTGAGAAGGCACCAGAAGCCCCGCTTCCAGTAACTGTTTAAGCTCCGTTTTCATCTGAGCTCCTCAACTTTTGATTTCCAATAAGTCTTGGATCAAATAGGCTTGGCGTCAACAACATCATTGGTGTGGCACCAGTCCTTCATATGCCCATAGTCAGTATCAGATTTGGAGTAGATGACACTATAATAATCCAATAAAGTATGAATTCATTAAGCTCTGCGGGGATTAGATCATCTGAGATATGAACAGGGGGCAGATTACATAACAATTGATCAGCAGGTAGGCCCATATCCGCCATAGACCCAATACAGTAAACTTGCTGGACATCCTCAATGAGAATTAATAGCACTCTTCCGATCTCAAGATGTTTCTTGACGACCATGTCCTTCTTGATAAGTTTCTCCAACAGTAGATTAATAGGTCGCTGGTAGGCAGGGTCTAGGATACCTGGCAACATCTGAGATTCCAAAGGACTTATCCCCTCAATGCTTGTTAATTGCAGCAGGCAGTTGTGGGGGATTTGCATGATAATTCTGGTGTCTATCACCTTTTGTTCAACCTGCCTTAACCACTACCTCCTCTGATGCATGCAATGGAAGGCCCTCTGAAGCATCCACGGAATAAAGAAGATTTTTTGTGTTTCTGCCAGAAGTGGTATAAGTAAGAGTGATGGCAGAGTAAGGGTACTCAACGACGCATGTGTATTCTTTTTCTTGATCTCAATGGTGGTAAAGACTAGGGAACTTTGTAATTTAGAAGGGAGAGAAATCCCTATTTTATATTAATGATTCCGTCATACTCAATCATTAATTGAGTAACAATGAGCAGGTCGTATGCTTTATATTTTAATGCCACAGCAGGGGCAGACTTAGGTGTTACCCCAATTAGTGTGGGTAGAGAAGAATAGTCTCCGATAGATCACATGTTGTCAGGCCCTGAAGTTCTGAACTCTTATGAATAGTTTAGGTCAGGTGTCAACTTAATTTATTGATAAGCTTTGAAGAGACCACATTCACTGGAGCACCTATATAAAGGATTGCCAGAACTCACACCTTGTTGATGACAACCTCTGTCTTGGTTGTTGTGCTACAAAAGTAGGGGGGATGGCGAGAACCTCATTCAAGTGGTGAGAGGAGGCAAGGCGTTGGCCATCGCATGGTATTTATCCTTAATAGATTGGAGGGTATGAACCTTCTGGGTGGATCGGATCACTGTCTAAATAAGCTGTTCAGCATCAATGGAGGTTTCAACTACTTCTGGACACCTCAACACCTGCTGGAGATAGGTTCGTCAAAGTACCACGGCTATATCTATTCTTTCAGTCCTCAAACTATCTAGTATCTGCACTCCCATTGGGGCTCCCAGGACATTATAGCCCGCATCTTCACCACCCCCTTCAGACTTGTCATCAGAGGAGTTGTCAATGCACACCAAAGAGTTGCTAAGAGATGGCTGAGAAACTTTTTTCTCTCACAAGGGAGGGCCTTTTGACGCTCATTTACCATTTTGGCTTTTGAAGGGGGCATTGTAGCTGCACCAACTTTTGGGGCCACTGGAGGAGAACCCTTCAGGTGCATGGTATGAGGAGAGGCCGTGGTTTTTATGGAGAATGGCTTTGAGGGACGTGAGGGTAGAGCTATCATAATGGACCCCATAAGAGAGTGCACAGGGGCAGTGGGAACTAAACTGATATAAAAGGCCTGATGGGGGGTGCAGCTGAGGGAAGGGAGACTGACCTTGTCACCCCTGGTTACCTCCGGCCAACCTTTAATGGAGGAGGGCAGTCTAGTTTGGGGCGCCACACGAGAAATAGCTTTGGATGGGTAGTCAGTACCAGAGGAGTCAACAGGGTCGGCGCAGACTCCTTCTGCCAGGCTATAGTGGGGAGATCTTCAGTGGTTAAGGCTTGCAATTTCAACCCCGTTCCTTGAGGGGTCTCAGCTTCATAAAGATCTGAAACTTCCAATAAAGCCTCCTTTATATCCTGTATGCTCCTGAAATGCCTTTTAATTGGTTTAAGATGCCTCACTAGGGAAGAGCGAGAAGTCAACCCACTCAAAATGGCATCAATGGCGTCATCAAGAGGCAGCATTTTTGTAAGTAGCAAGGTTTGAGCTTCAACTCTCTTTCCGCTTGACATAACTTTCCAAGCAATTTTTATGGTTAATAGGAAGTAAAACCTAATCGCCCGCCGCAGTTTTGCTCCAATGTAATTGGATTCCTCATTGGCTGCCCCAGTGTGTGGAAGCAGCAAAACTACACCTGCCATTTTCCATCTGACAGGAAAGCGCGCTTGGACTGGCTTGCCAAGTCATTCCAAACCCATGGGACAATTTGTTCCTCCTTAGGATCTCAATGCCCATCTTTCATGATCCCAAGCAGTGCCCCGCTGCCCCCTGGTGCTCCCTTGGAGCAACATGCATTTCAGCCTTAGGGTTGAATATGGGAAACTTTTCCCATACAATGACCAAGCCATTATCAAAATGGCTTAGGCGGTGATGACACCAGCCTGTTTAATTGACTTCCGCCCCTATAAGGGGTATTTCAATCTCAACTTCACTTGTGAAGCCAATGCTGCCACTGTGGCAACGGTGCCCCTGGTCTTCCAGGGTACACCTCTAACAGCAACATGCACGCAGCTCCCAGAGGACACCACCTTGGTGGTTCAGTTTTTTGGTTTGCCTACCCACCTTTCCCCTGAGGTGCTCCACAAGGAGCTGATGGAAGTTTTGGCAGCCTATGGCTCCAACCTCATCTTGCAATTTGTGGTCCCAAATGGGGCACACGCCTCTCTGGGCCTCAGGTGTATGCCACAATCAGCCCTGAAATGAACAAAATTTCCCCGTCAATATCCCCTCACACTGCTATCCAATCCGCCCCTGATCATCTGTTCTAGCCCACATCAAGGGCGGATAGACGATTTGTCTGTCCTGTTTTGAGTTAGACCACTCAAAACGCAAATGCTCATATCTAGCAGCTTCTGACGGCGCTGATAGTTTGTCCAATGGCCACTAATCTGCCACCCACCCCATGTCAGAATTAGCATGGGGTATGATCCTATCTCCCCCTCCCCCAAAGCCTGTTGCTGCAGCTGCACCTGCAGCCACCAATCAGCCTTAACCGTGCCCCAGTGCCACGCATGAATCTTCCAATAAAGCGCAGGATTGGACCCCAGTTTAATCCCATGCAAAATCAAAAAAATCAACCAATCCTCAACCATATGCTGATTCCACGATTCAATCTTGCCAGAACCCATGGGAGTTTTTGGATGAAATTGATGAATCAGGTAATATAATTGAAGAACAATCACTGCAAGTCAACCGGTTCTGCAATGCAAAATGGGATGCATAATTTTCCCCTCGTTTATATACCCTAAATCCAATTTCTGAACCATTCCACAGCAACGATCAGCTTGCAGTAGAAGCAGCCACCAAACCAGATTGCCATCCCCTCAGCAAAGGCACCGCTAAATCAGTGGCAGCACTCGTAGGAGGAATTCCATCTCCTGTTATCCCTGAGAATCTTACTCCAAAAAGTAAGAATAACGTAAAACAACTTCACAAAAATGTCACTGAAGCTATCCAGAACGTGGTAACTGTAGCACGAAATCTGAAAGCTAAGATACCCTGACCAACATGGAAACGTTCAATAAATTACCAGACGCCCGCATTACAGCTGAAAAGGCTTTAGCCAAATATCACTGCCATTTTTATGATTGGCAATTTCTCAGAAGTACCAATCATAAGTGATATCAAATCCCATACCACCAATGCCCAACGCCCTTGCTATCTGTCTTGACACGCACCCTACTCTGGGAAGAGATAGCTGTTACCAAAGATGAGCCCCCTGATCTCCCCTCCTCTTCTGCCATAGAGGAATAAGCAGTTTCCGCTGCCCACCTGGTTGGTTGTTTTGTTTGGTGTGATTCATTCAATCACTCATTTGGGCGTTTTGTTTTAATCAATTAGTTACGTTATTTTAGTTTAAGTTTTTAGTTTGGTAATGTCCGTCTTCTGGTCAGCTTACCTCAGTTAAATAAAAGGTCTGGGCTTCACTGTAGAACTGATCAAACTAATGAAGCAACTGATTATCCTCTTTCAGGTTAAAGCGCATAAAAGCCTGTTTTTTTCTCTTTAAACTCTGCGGGGTGCTGAACTCATTCAAAAGCATATATTTAGCCTCTAGACAAGTATTAAGGGTGTCCATGTATAGAACCATTATCACTTAGTCCATTTGACTTAAACAGGGAAGACATACTTGATTTTGTGATGGTCAAACATGACTTTCTTTGTCAACTTGTAGATGAAGAGAAATAAGGCTATTCTACCCTCACTGGGGGTAAACTTATCTCATAAGGGGGGTTTGGAGATAAATGGAGTGGATAGCTGTTCAAATCTTTTAAGTCAAGAGAGTGAACTGGCTAGATGCTGTTCCAATGCAACTATCCTTGGTTCAAAAGCAGCGGGGAGGATAGAAGGGCTAATCCCCCCCAACAGCCTCCATTTTGAGTGTTTTTGTGGCGTAATACCCCTGTAGTAAAAACCATCTGTTGAAAGTAGGGCAAAGTATATGCTTGCTAGTGCTAATTAGCCCCAGATTTTAAAAATATTGCAGGAGAAGTGTCTTTCTCAACTGACAAAATAAATAAAGGGGTTTTTCACCACTAGTCTAATAATATATAAAATTTAATACTAAAAAGTTAGGTTTTATGGGTACCTATTAGTTGCTGTAAGGGGATAAAAGAAAATCCTATCATGATCTTGCTGCTTAGTATTTAATTGTGTCAAGGCTTGAAGTTCAGATAAGATAGGAATGTCCAAATTAAGAATAAGGTGATTTGACCTATTGGAGCTCTAGAGTCTCGCTTTGCTTCAATGGAACAACTGATGGAGGGTTGATAATGGGTAGGACTAGCCCGTTTGGCAAAGATTTAATATATCTAACCCAATCAATGGGTGAGAAAATATCTTCACCTTGCAGGACCCCTCCATTCCTATAAAAGGGTGTGGTCTCCGCATAAGCGTTTAAACTGAATTGTTGAGGGTCTGGGAAAAGCCTTGGCGTAACTTTCCATATTTGGCCGCGGTTTTGGCACAACCTAATTCCTAAGAGCTGGACGATTTGGCTGAGAAGTAGATGGAATAGAATTGCCCCAATTCGAGGGGTTTCACTGAAAATTAAAAGGGTCTTTTGGCCAATCTCATCCTTATTATATACCAAATCACTCTTATTGCAATATCAGACTTGTAATTGTCTGACAAATGCCCTATATACCTCATTGCTGCCATTGTCTTTCTATCTGTATACTTCAGCAGATAAATTCCAATTGATCCACCATCAGATATCTTGTTAGAATTTTCTGAACCAAATTTAGCATTGATTAATAAAATAATTCTTATAATCTCAACTTTTGGCAGATAATAATTCTATATATCATCAACTGAATGTCCTGTTACCTAAATCAGTTCTATTCCCATTGATCAATAACCTGAGGATTTTCCTGTCATTAGACAGATGATTATCAAGATATGCTGATGTTGGACAGAACACCAGCAAGATGCACCTGACGTTGGTTAGATGGCCATCAAGTTTCAGAAGCGTTTATCCACAGCCTATTAGCAAGCCATAAATAGGAAATGCTAGAAGTTTTGGGAGCTTCAGGGAAAGCTGACAGATTAGAGACCAGGGTATAAATTGGAAGGAACTTTAAGCAATGCAAATTCTAACTCAATAATAATCAGCAAAAGTTTAAGATACGCTCATGATGGATCTTCAGCGCTGGAAGTACCAACAAGATTATGGCATATCTAAAGAATTTATATTTAATAAAGGCTTATTTTCTTATTGAGCTTTACACCTATTTTAGTGTATACTGTCTTCACACAGTTATATTTATTTGCAGTGCAAAAATACCTTTGCCTATCTTTACCTAGTTGCAGTCAATTGTAACAGCATGAATAGCAAGGGTAATTCAGAATCAGGTACTGCTCTTAATCATGATAATATACAATGACTCAAGTCTAGTTGTTTCCTAAAAATGAAAATTGAAGCCCAATTTACTTAAACAAACTCAACATTTTAGAAATGATTTTATATTGTTTCTATAACATATATAACTTTTTTCTTTCAAGAAATAATACTCTTCCATGTCTTAGATCTAGAATATTTACATAGTGCGGTTTTCAATAAATTCTTCATCAGTATTCTTAAGAAGGTGAGGGCTCTTTTTCTGGTCCTAAGTTGTTTTCCTCTGACCTTATTATAATAACAAGATTCTATTACATACTAAGCTTACCACAAGTGCTAAAACTGTAGGGTTTCTGGGATTAGCATAAGCAAGCAACCTACAAACTGAATTCCTACACTTGGACCTTTTCCACTTTATTTTTCATTATAAAACACCAGAAAATATGTTATTCTTTGTGATAAATATCAGAAATACATAAATTTATATACATGATATCCTAACTAGTTACTAAAAGATCAATGTATCTAAAAAGTGATTAAAACTAACCACCTGAACTTCTATAAAATAAACTTGCAGGAATATTTGGCCAAGTTTTGCAAAAACAAGATGGAAATATGTATATTACTGTTAAATGCTTACTTTGTCATTTAAACATCCTAAACTTCTTTTATAATAGTTTATGGTGCCTTGTAAACTTGATATTTATGCTTGCATAATAGCCTGAAAAGCTTGATCTTTTCCATTTAATAATTTGGTGGCCAGACTTAGGCAACTAGACATCATAAATATATATATATATGACTTGGCAGAGTGAGCTTATATAAGATGGCATTTGATAATAAGAGTCATTTGAGGCTAAGGTTACAGTTGTTAAAGGATAAACAAAAAGCTTCTAGACGTAAATTTCATATAGCATAAGAATAAAGATTTAAGACTTTCATAAAGTAAAGGCTTAAATATTTTTTAAGCATTTAATGAATATGTAGTTTGTAAGCTTTTACCTGGGAAAGCCTTTACTCACTAAATGAAACTCATTGAAGGAAAAGCACTTCCAAGTGATAATATTGGCCTATAGTAATTTCAGTCAATTTTTGACCATAACATAAAGATCAAAGGGAAATATAGTTTAGATGATAGCCAAATTATATTCAACAGGGTCAACACTTACTAATTTACATCATACCCATAGCTCAAGCCAATATAAACTTTTTGATGTCACTTCACATTAGTAGTATATAGATTATGACTAACTACTCATATTGATTTTTATGTAAATATCTTTGCCTTTTTATTTATATTTAGCTGATAGTGAAAGTAACTTCAACCTAATTTGATTCAGAAATTATATATATAATGCTATTATTTTCATTTCTTTATTATGTACTCATGTTTGATTGTTGTAAATTAATCTGACCATCCATTTAATTTTATATTATAATGTTTTTATTTTACTAAAATTTAGTATTTTTAGACAAAGGTTTCAATTACTTTGGCCTTGATGCTAATGTCAATCTGACAGATCAATTTATGGCAGATTACCTTAACCACACCTAAATCTTTATATGCAGTATAAATTGATAGTATTAATGTACTATCATTTTGCTCTGGCCTATGACACAGATATCTACTGAGATTTTTTTCCACCCTGCCACTAATATCCCTCAAATCAAATATTAATGATTTATGAAGCTTTACTATGTTGTAATTTTAATTCCATTTTTTATTTATTATATGCTCTCTTTCCCCAAAGCTGGCATAAAAATAATTGCCAAATGTTTTTTAAACCCAAAAGTCCTAGGAGATATTCTACCATTTTCCAGAAAAATTATGCACTGACTGTTATTCTTCCGTATTTCTAATATGATGAGAGTTATAATGTTGAAGGATTCTTTCTGTTACCCAGCTTATTACAGCTGCTAAAAATAAAAACCTTATGTAACAAAATATAAATTATTTTTATTTTAGGGCCACTATCTTCATATAATGCCTTATCTAGTCTAAAGTAATTATCTTCCTTTGCAACTGTAAATTGAGCCTAAGTGCCTTTAACAACATTTGGTACTCACTACAAGGCCACTTTTGGTAACCTGGCTTCTTCTTTAAGAATCCCAAAATGTCATATTCTGATGATTATTGAAGTGACAAGCAATATGTCTCTTATAATGAATTGAACTATCAGAAGGCTCAGCTGAGCTTCTATCACATCTATATTTTTATGACGCTTTATTTTGAAATGACCAGGCAAAACTAATGAGTGATGAGGATACCTATATGACCTCATGCTGCATTGATAGCTTTGATTCTTCAATGGGAGGAGCAGTTCCCTCTGTCACCACCAATATTAGGTGTAAAAATTTACATATACTGGTCCAATCACAAGGACAGTAGATCCATAATGCTAGATTCTCGTTTGGTTAAGTCTGATTTGAAAACAGGAAAAGGCTGACCATAAATTTACAGTGGAATGCATCACTTTGCTATCTTAGTAAAGCAACGAACCAATATGTTAAAAGCGCTAAACGTAAGTGTAGACAAATGCATAGCTAAGAAAATTCCTCAGATTTTAATTCTGGGACCATATGGAATCATATGCAGCTAACTTACCTAATGTATTGACCAACGTACCCTTACTAGCTGCTGTTCCTAGCATTGCTACTGCTAGCACTGCTGCGGTGGCTGCTACTTCTATTAGTTCCATCCCTCATGAGGGCAATATCAAATGCTCTAGGGACTCATCCCAGAGTAATCAAGCTAACCCTACTAACCTGCCCAAACTTGATAGTAGTGGAAATATCCATACCTTCACAAGTTATTTGAAATCGCCTTGGTATACACTAATGTCCTGGACAAACTGGCCACGTCAATGAATTTATTGGCTTTTATAGTTAGGAGTATTTAATGCTGAAGATATCTGAAGCTGAGATGTATTAACTCAGTGCAAAGACCATTATTATTGATGAGTCTGAGGGGAGGAACTTATAATAGGATGGGAAAATGCCTTTTAAATCGTTGATTTTAACCTAGGCAAGGTAGTATTAGCCTTTGTGAACCCAGTTTTTTTAAAGCCCAGGTTTATATGAGACTAAGGTTCTGAGCCACTATGATGCCCAGATTGCTTTCTGACATGCCTGAAAGCCCTAAAAGGACATGTATCAGGCCATGTTACCTATTTTAAATTCCAATAGCACCATCACTGAGATAGTAAATTACCTTTACTGCTGTACCCTTATGTCCAGTATCCCTAATATCAAAAATGCTAAGAAGGAACTTGTATTCAACTATTCTCAATCATGGACTTTGATTTGGGAAAAGCTATAGCAGAGTAGAAAAGAGATATTCTACTTCCAACACCAGTTTTGAGATTCTAGATAATAATTCGAACCCAGTGGAATGCTGCTTCAATGTCAGAACTTCCAACACAAATATAGCAAATGAGTTTGCTATGTCTCCACGGCCACACGCAAACATCAATTTTCTACTTAACTGAGTCAAGCGGATAAACTTGACATTGAGAAACTTACCAGCACAATTATCACACTGAGTGTACTTATGTTAGTATCATCATATGCAACATTAAATTTTGTACATTGTGGACAACAGGGCACCCATCATCATTGTTTCTTCAATTTTAATGAAAAAAACAATGATGAGCCTTATATTGCCCATTGCAAAGAATGTGGCACTGCGGGGCCTAACTCCACTATCTCACTAGGAGCTTATAGCTCCTTGCCACTGGGGTTTGGTACTATAGTTTTGCATGCTCCAGCCATAGTTTTACCCCATGAAAATTATGAGCTGTTAAGTACCTCTTTTATGAGAAAATATGGGCTTAAATCCATCTTTAAAGATGATACTTTAGATATAGGGGATACCACTTCCTGCTGTATTATATTGAGAATGAAACCCCAGATAATGAACGTAGCCTGGTGGGAAATTTTATCAAGAATTCCGCTGATACAACCAATGTTGATTTTATAAAGACTAATGTGATTATGACATGTAGTCCATACAACAACATTAACTTTGCTGAGTTATGGTGTTGTAATTGGTGCAGAGGCTTGAGTTACAACCGCACAGTTCAGTACTTTTGTAATTAATAAAGGAAACTGTAAAAGACACCTTCCCTAAAAACAGAGGATAACTGAGATATCATCAAAGGGTTTTTTATTCTACAGCTTAAATTTAGCTAGGTGAAAAAAAGATCCTCTTAATTTCTTATTCCCATCATAATAAACTATATAGTTAAGTACTAGTGCATAGCTATTCTGAGAAAATGGTAGACATCATTAACATGGTTTATAAGGACTACCCATTTGAAAATTGTTTTATGCTGGCAGAAAAAATGAGTAAAAATGGATAAAAAGGGAGTCAATTCACAGCACCTGAAAGCCTTCTAAATTGATATCAAGTGATTTGGGGGATATTGCCAGTGGTGGTAAGGATTTAACATTGAATAGATATTCAGCTTACATATAAAAACTTGGCACGTGGGCAAGGTATTCCACTGTAACTTAATTTGATGGATTACCAATGACGTTGAGGCAATATTCTGTAACTTAACTCAAGAGATAAATCTTGGCGTCAGGGTCTAAGGAATCAAAACCTTAGTCTAAACAAAAAAAATGTAGACTTAATTTAAATGGAATGGTTAGTCAGACCAAATCGTGACATTTCCACTTACTTAAACAAACATCAAAGTACAGAATGAGAAGAGGACATATGATGATTAGAAAGATGAGTATTAGGCCAGGCAACACATATAAATAAGTTTTTATCTGATACTTATGAATGTGCATAAGTAAGTGTAGGTATTCTCCAAGGTCAACTTGATTTCTCCATGGTGAGAACAAACTGCACCAGAGGCATTGACGGGATCTTTTTGGATCAGTAAATTGGCAGGAGGATCTTACCATAAAATCCTTCAGAAAAACGCAAAGTGATATTTGTTCCAATGAGGGTCTGATTTCCTGGTTTAATGTTTCCTTTTTTCCATCATGTGGTGGGATCCCATTGGACTTTGCAATTCATTGAGATAAATTTAAGGTGTTTTGATCACCTTTACAATAAACAATGGGAATATTTCCTCATTAGACTCAACCTTGACAATTAAAAAAGTTGTGAGGTGGGCTCAGGTTGGATGACAGATTCTCATCCACTGACACTGGAAGCCACATAGGCACAGTATGAACGTTGTCAACTAGGCTCCAAATGATGATTGATGAAAAATCCGCCATATCTTCATCTGCAGTTGGTAACTCAATCTCATTGGAACCAATTGAGAGCTCCATAACCAAGCCCACCATCCCAGGTTCATCATTGGAGGATTCCTGATTATAATTTAGGGGAAAATGTTCTCATCCTACCTCCAGAGTATTGTCTCTAAAATTGGCTTTCCCCATATTTACGCATAAAGTAGGCACTGTGATATGTTTAAATGTCTATATTGAAGGGGACAATTGCAAGGACAAGGCTGAACGCCAAGAGTCCAAGAAGGTTAAGCTTCAGGAACTTCTTGACTTGAGGCACACCATGGACCAATGCTGGTATAGGCCAGGTATGCCCAGGTTGGTTCAGAGGAAGTGCAACCTGCCCAGCCATGTATAATGACCGTAGTGTTAGAAAGTATGTGCTACCACCTAAATTATGATGGATCAGTCTGGTTAATCATTGAACGGGGGTTTGAAACCCATTTAATTTATAAAAATTTCTACCTCAGTTCAGGCTCAACTTCAATTGATAACTTGAGTTTGGTCAATTTTGTAGTTAGTTACCTGGTTGGATGAAAGCGTGTGCTTATTGTTGCACCAGAGCTTAGTACCACTTTATCTGATCAATGATTTCCCTGATTTGGCCTAAATAGGTTTGCTTGAGACCAACCTTTCTCATTGGTCAGCTTCCATTTAACAAATCCATCTTTAATTTTACGTTTTTTTTTATGTTGACTTGGGCAAACCTGTGCATGGACCATTTCAAGGAGGTCTCACATAACATTAGCCAATGTATTTGCCTTAAAATTACAAAAGCATAAGGGAAACATCTGGGCCACCCAGTTCCCTCCAGACTGAGGCACACTGCATTCTAGCCCTGTTCAAAGCTTGGTTGTGAACACCCTTTGGGGCCTAGCCAAGTCTTACTGTTTTTCGATCTATTATTATTTACTGTGTTAACCACCCTCGCCCTATGTCATTTTAGCACAAGCACCCTTTGAAGGGCTATCCTTTCATTAATACTGACGTCTAGTTCCCTTGCGTTGGGCCTGTGCACTGTGAACCACCTCGCTGGGAACAGGAGAGTTTTAGATACTATCCTGACACACTGATTTAAAACTCATAATTAACATGAGTTAAAATGATGGTTGGATAAGACAACAATTTAGTGCCAATCCCTAGTGGCAAGGAGATATATGCTCCAAAGGAGGTTGTGGCATTAGGTCCCGCGGTGCTATACTCTTTATAATGTTCATTATTGGGTTTCATCTCCATTTTCATTAGCTTTAAGAGTTAGTGCTAATAGGGGCTTTGTTGTCCACAATGGCACAAACTGGCATGTTGTACATGCTAATATAACCATAAGGACCCTTGGCATGATTATCTGTGATGGTTAGTGTGTGAATGTCAATTATATCAGCTTGACTTATGTATTATCTAAATCATTGTTTATTGCATCCTGAAAAGCTGTAGCAACCTCAGTGATTATATCCACAAGGGAGGTTTCTCAAACGAGGGTTTGTTTCATTATGGTCAGGTTGTTAGCTGGAATAAAAAAAGTTTTGGCGGATGTAGAATATATTAGTTCTACTCCACTAGAGCTTTTCCTAAATCATTGTCAATTTTCAAAGTCAATAGATATATACTGGACTCTTTCTTAGAGGGCTTGGTATTAGGAGTACCAAAAGTAAAGGTGCAGTACCGGAAGTAATCCACCATTTTGTTAATGATAGTATCAGAATTTAAAATGGGTAACATAGCCTGATACAATTCTCTTTGAGGCTCGCAGGTGTGGGTGAAAGCGATCTGAGCTTTATAATGGCTTAAAACCTTAGCTCCATACAATACTTTAGCCTCATAGTAAAATCAATCAACATAGGTCAAAACTTCTTTTTCTGGTTAAGTTCATAGTCAGAAAAGCATTTTGTGCCCTGTCATTAGTTTGGTCCCCCTAAACTCATCAATAATAATGTTTTTGATGATAAGGTAAAACATTCTGACTTCAGTTATTTTTAAAACCAACTCCAGGCTAGAAAGACTATAAAATTTATCATTATAGTCAATTTAGTATGGTCATTGGTCTCTATCATGATTTAAAATAAACATATAAAGTTTTGTACTTTCATGCTTATCAAATTTGTGCAAGTTGATGAGGTTGACCGAGGGATAAGGCGCCAAAGTGAAGGTGGGTTAGAGTTACCAGAGGTGGTGGCCACCGCGGCAGGGATTGGGGATAGCAGTCATTAGGGGTATAGTTGTTGATACATTGGGCCCTATAGTGTCACAATTAGTGCATACATCCTGGTTTAAAAACTCCACCAAAGCTAAGTCCAATAGGCCCTTGGGTCAAGGCCAGAACCTTTAAAGGTAACTGATGACCTCTCCAAAATCATTGACTGGAAATGGGCTCTGGCTTTGCCAGCCAGAGATAAGTGAAACGGCTTCCAGAGGCAGAAAATCTGGCGGAAACTGACCCCAAAATCCGAAAAGTCACGCGTTATGAAGTTATGGAATTTGGCCAAATTTGTGAATATTCATTCTGCTAAACAGCGAAATTTTAAAGCTTAGATCGGGTTTTTGTTAATTGATTTGAACCTCTGATGAATCTTCCCTTAATATTTTAGACAAAAATGAAAAAGACATTGCTTTTATCAGGTAAACAGTTAAAACTTAATAAAGTTTTTGGATTATTTTGCTAGAGTTCTCCTATACTTTTCTGTTTATTTTTATTAAGAAGACCTTGCTTGAAACTTTCAGGATAGCCAGAATTCTTTTCCAGCTCTGGTATAACCCTCATATTGGGCGCAAAACCGCCCACCACGCTGTGGCTATTCTGACAACCTCATCACATCTTATTTCACCATGTTACACTATAGTCCTTACTCTACTTACCCAAGATCTCAGGGGCTCATGTCCCTTATAATTGTTGCAGTTTGGTGTGCATTTTACTTAAGAATTTTTTTTGGAGACATAACTGAGACTACCTGAGACTTTGCTTCTTTTTACTGGGCCACTTTGCCTTGTATTGCACCTTTTCCTCCCACAACCTCCTGTGCTCAGTTTCCAGTAACATTATCTGAAAAAAGCATCGTTTTTATTGTGAGTTTCTTCTCCTATTGGGTGGCTAGAGTTAGCTCAGCCCTCTCAGAGTTATTCCTTCTGAAGCGAGTCACTGAGCTGGTACTGTTGTATTCCTCCTGGCCTTTTTTGTTAATTTCTTTAAAAAGTGTGCTGAGGGTTTTGCGCGGCTCCTCTCACTTAAGGCTCTTTTACAGTGTGCAGTACCTGCCACTACTAGCCTAACCTTTCCCATGCACGCAATTCAAATTTTAAAAA
Source organism: Massospora cicadina (assembly GCA_022478985.1). Classification (NCBI taxonomy): domain Eukaryota; kingdom Fungi; phylum Entomophthoromycota; class Entomophthoromycetes; order Entomophthorales; family Entomophthoraceae; genus Massospora; species Massospora cicadina. Next base: position 99,049 of record JAKSZP010006840.1, on the reverse strand, counting down.
GTAGATCTTCACCATGTTGTCCAACCCTAGGGCCCGCCATAAGTCTTAAGGCAAGGTTTAGCTGATTCCCTCCATTTCCAGCTTCTGCTTTGTGAGATTTCAGAGGGAGCTCATCAATGTTTACTCTCCGCTGGTGAGAATAATAAATCTCTTCTGGAATCCCTCCCAGCGTTGGAAATCTTTTTCCAGCCCCACGAGTTTCCACTGCCACTTTGAAAACTATAACCACTTAGACCACTTAGCCCAAGGTGACCTCACTATGGCACAGTACTTTCGCCTGTTTCAAAAGAGAGCATCCAGGTTTGAATCTATTAGGAAGTTGAAAATGGCCCTCCTCCGCAAGTTAATAGATAACACTGGTGTTGCCCTTGGCATATGGATAACCCTCCCCCTCCTTATCTGGGACGTGCTCCATCATTGATTCCCTATTGTTTGTAAACAGCATCTGTGCTGCCAAGCCTAACTGTACCGCAGAACTCTAAATCTTAATACTTGACAACTCCATCTCTGTGGTGCACCATCAGGCACCTACATTGGTACACCTGAGACCAGTCAAGTTTTAAATCCCGTTGTGACATATCCAGCTGAGTCCCTAGCTGTTATGGACACCTCCAACCTGACCATAGAATATTTACCCTATGTACTCTCCCAGTACCTCTTAGAACCAGAAGTGTGCTCTCTGGAAGGTGAGACTGAAACCTCCAGCATAGGTGGGGTCTCCTCACTACTGGCCCTGAACCTCTGCGCTCCACAAAATACCCCTTGCTTATGTCCTCAAAAGTAGAGGGGGTTAGTAAATCTAAGCTGTTTGATTCAGAGCATTGATTTCACTCTAACCAAGACACTCCGTTGAAGATTTAGCACCTTTGCTTTCTGTTAACCTGTCGTCCCAGTTGGCCCAGTTGAACAAATTTTCACTATAACTACAGAGTCACCTTACTTGGCAGACCTTATCCAGAAACGGGTAGATATCCATAAAAAGATGATTGAAGAGGAACTCTCCTTGGCTGACCCCACCAAAAAGATTGGCTGTCCTGACTGGTGGTGTCTCATGTAATAGAGATCTTCCTCCCGCCAAACATAGAGCATTAAGCTACCTTACACCATTTAATTCCCGTGGATAACTTTATGGCAATGTGAAGCCATACGCTTTTGAATCCTCAGGGGATACTCTCACTTACACTTTACCCTCTGGGTTTGGAGCCATCCTATTCTCCCTTGGCTCCATAGAAAATAAATCCTCCTCTGCGTACTTCTTGTTCATGGCTACCTTTTCATATTCAAGGAATAAAAATACAAGCGCTCACTTTGGTGGACACTGGGGCTACTGAAAATAATTATCTGTCAAGAGCTGGCAAAGGCCCTGGACCTATTCCTGGTATTGGTCAGTTTGTAAAATGTGGTGCATCTCAAACCATTTTGAGCTACCATTTACTATCACCTGTTACCTTTGTTTCAGGTGATGGGTACTTTGCTGAGAGCTTTTCCTCAATTAAAAACCTCCTGTACCCCGTATTCAGGTGTTGGCTGGTGGCAACGGTCTGACATCTTCACCAACCTCATGGACTTTACCATGCATGCGAAGTTCCATAGAGGAATCACAGTTACCATTCCTTGCCTGGATGAAAGCGTAATGGCGCTCCCCAGAAAGTGGATCCATTATCTAAAGTGGGCTTAGCCTCTATTCAACTGACTGTCACCCCAACCTTGACACTTATCCTGCTTGAATGCATGTGCGGACCTGTTTGATCCCTCTAAGGCCCGCCCACTCCATGAGCACACTAAATTTGACTTTCAGTTCAAGTTGACCGTTGGCCTCATCATGATATCCACTCCCATTTATCCCATATCCTTGAGGGAAGAGGCATCCTTAGACATTTGGGTTGACTACATGCTCTCCAAAGATCAAATCTTTAATAACTACTCGCCAGTGCTCCCCATCCTGTTTTTAGAGAAGTCTGATGGCTCTCTCCATCCCCACATTGATTATGGCGTTCTGAACAAAGTGACAGTACCTGACCTTATCCGTTCCCCTTAAAGCAACAGATTATCTACTACATGGAGAAGGCTAGTGTGTTTAGAAAGCTGGATTGCCTTAACGCCCTAAACCAGATCCGCATTAAAGAAGGCCAGGAGTGGTTGACCACTTTTCGTACTCAGAAAGGCATCTACTAGTTTTGGGTCATGCCGTTTGGTTTATAAAACGCCTCCAGCTGCTTTCAGAGGTTTATTGATGCTTTCTTTGGGGTCCTTATGGGAACCTGCGCGATTTAATACATAAACGCCATACTGGTCTTCTCCACAAATGCATAATCTCACACTTGCCACCTTGTATCAGTCATGAAGCAACTTGCAAAGGCGAACCTCACAATAAGGCTAGAAAGTGCGAGTTCTTCCAATCCAAGGTTGAGTTCTTAGGAAATATTATCTTCTCCCACGGCCATATGATTGCCCCAGATAAGGAAGCAGACATCCGCTATTGTGCTACTCCCTCCTCTCCACAGAGTTACGCAGCTTTCTTGAGACGTGTAATTTCCTCAAGAAGTTCACCCCCATCTCCCAGAATTTGACGCTCTTCTCTACACAGCATCATGGAAGAAAAGTTACAAGTTAAACAGAATGCAACTCCATGTTTCACTCCGTTAAGTTCATACATAGTTCAGCCTAGTGTTAGCACATGCAGAACCCAGTGACCCTTTATTGTCGCCACTGACGCTTCCAACTTTGCGGTTAGAGCTTCTTTGTTGCAGGAGGAGGATGGAGTGAAATGGTCTGTTGTTTATTTTTCTTAGAAGATGATCCTGGCGTAGCTCAACTATGCTATTCATGATAAGAAACTCATTGCTGTGGTTGAGGAGGTACAGCACTGGAGCCATCATTTGCATGGTTTTAAGTGACCCTTTACTATCTGCACTGACCACAAGGCGTTGTGTACTACTGCGCACCCCATAAACTGTCCCTCGCCAGTCCTGGTGGATGAAACCCTGTCAGTGTTCGATTTCCAATATGATTTCATTAAGGGTACCCAAAACCTGTTACCAGATCCATATCCCAAAACCCTGCCTTTGCTCCTGAATTGGCACTTGTTGACGCCCATAATACCCAGGTGTTAATCAAACTGGAACAAGTGAAGGAGAGCCCCCTGGACAATCCCCCCGCTCTGCTTATGATGAAGCCTTTGGATGAGGATGCTGACACTCTGTACCCCACCGTTAGGTTTTCCTAACCCTGTTGGATGACTACAAAAGATTAAGCAGGCCTGCCAGAGGAATGGAGAACCCCCGGACAAAGGTTACCAGTTGCTAGATGGGATCATTCTCCATCAAGGCAAGTTGTGGGTACCATCTATATCCTGAGTGAGGATGTGATTCGCGAAGCTCATGACCCTCCAACTGCTGGCCACCCTGGAAAGGACAAGTCTTGAGTTGGTCCGCCGCTCCTACAGTTGAAAAGCATCGCCATGGATGTAACCAGATTCACAATATCCTGAGTAGTGTAACCAGTCAAAATATAGTCGCCTAAAGAGCAATGAGCTTCTTGTCCCCCTCCAAGCTGCAGAGTGCCCTATAACTTCATTGTCCGTCAATTATATTATGGAACTCCATTGTCCCAGGGTTATGATGCTGTAATGGTTGTAAAGGACCACTTTACCGAGATTGCCCATTTCTCTTTTTTTAGTACTAGTGGTGCCCAACCTAAAAGGGGGAGCCGACACATCTTTACTTGCAAATGGGCCAAACAAAGAGACTATCATAGATAAAATTTTTTATATAGCCCTTAGGTTATCAGCCTAGGAAGCCATATCAGATGGCGAGGAGGCTTTGAGGAAAATTTTGTCCAGCGCCCACTTTAGCTGGTGGACCATGGCAGACAGCATTGGGGTGGGAGCATCAGCGACATGGGGCATAAGGGGGTATAATTGGGGGTTTTCTTCATTAATGAGGCCAGCGGTGTTCATCACCTCAACATATTGAGCAAGTTGATGCTCAGCAAAATTGATGAGAGCTGGGACACAAGTAAATGACTTGATGCGCCGTTGGGTTTGGGGATAATTGGGTTAAAAAAGAGAAGTCCTTGCTGCATTGATGCAATTATGGCTTTCACCAAAAGAAAGCTCCTCAATTTCATACTTTGCATCTTCCTCAAAATCATGAGGAAAATTGGGGATAGGAATACCCTCAACAAGGGGCTCCATTGCCCCATGGAGTTGTTGGTGGATGAGGGTGTTGGCTGAGGCATCTGCAGCCACAACTGCCATATAGTTAATATTTTTATAAATGGGAAATCCATTTTTTGGATGAAAACGGCGGGAACGCAATTTAAGAGAGTCAACAAAGAACTCCTCCAAAGCAAAATCAGGCTTCACGTGGCACGGCCGTCCATCCTCCTCAATCCATTTGGGAGCCTTAAATGGATTGGATTCAGCTAGCGCTGGGCCAGCCACAGGAATTGGGGCTGTGGCTGGAGCTGATTGGCCACGTGCTGTTGACCATGGCATCTCAGCTGAAACTGATTCAGCCATCAACTCAGGATTCCATAATCCAATCAAATTTTCAAAATTTTTAAATTTTCATAAATTTTGATTGGCTGCTGCTCTTAAAGCAGCGCCAGAATTCCCCGATGTTGGGGGTGGGAGGATTGAGCCCCATTCAAAAAATTGGGGTGAGGAAGCTTCTAGGGCAGCGCCTGAGCCCCAAGCAGCAGATGCGGCAGAAGTGGCAACTGTGGAGCGCTTGCACTTTAAGTGGTCAATCTCGAAGCACAAGGGGCAAATGGCGTGGCCATTTTTGATGCGCGCCCATAATGGGTGATCAGGGGCAGATCTGATCATGGTGCGGGGGGGAATCATGAGGTGAGAGTCATGATGAAATGGGTAGATCATTGCAAAGGCATGAGGCCCTGTCAACTGATCTGCCCCATTGGGAACCACAAACTGCAACACAGAGTCTACACTGTAAACAACCAAACCCTCCATGAGCTCATGGTGGAGGCGTTCAGGGGAAAGGAAAGAGGACAACCCAGCGAACTGGACAACTAAAGTGGCCTCATCTGGGAGCCAGGTACAAACAGTGGGAAAAGAAATTTTTTTAAAGATTAATGGCAGCTTGGCTGCTGCCACTGCATCAGCTTCTGAGTGGAAGCTGAGGTCAAAATACCCCTTAAAGGGGCGGAAGTAAATAAAGCTGGCAGGTTTAAAAACTGCTGTGGCCATCTCGATGATGGCCGCACTTGCATATGGGAAAAGGTTCCCATATTTGACTCAGAGGCTGAAACACAAATTGCTCCGTGGGAGCACCAAAGGGCTCTGGAGCACCGCCTGAGAGCTGGCGAGGTGGTGGGCCAAGTCCTGAGGGGGGACATAACGCCTGGTAGCGTTGGGAGGGCAAGCAGAGCCAGCCCAGGCGCGCTTCAGCGGTGGCCAAAAGATGTCAGATGACGGCGCACCACCACCCCAAGCTGGGGTAGTAGGCATCAATTGCATTGACATTGGTAAGTTTTGACTCAATTGAGCAGTTGTTTTTTGTATTTTTTTAAAAATCCAAATTTGGCTTCAATTTGGGTATCGAAGTGAAAGAAAGATATGATCCCAAGATTGCCCATCTCATCCCTTGCTTTTTTTAGGACTAGTAGCGCCTAACCCAAAAAGGGGGAGCCGCCACACATCTTTAATTGCAAATGATCCAAACAAAGGGATTATCATAATGAAAAAAGTTCTAATATAGCCCCTAAGTTATCAGCCTAGGAAGCCATATCAGATGGTGAGGAAGCAATGGTGAAACTTAGGTCAGCGCCTACTATAGCTGGCGGACCATGGCGGATAGCATAGGGGTTGGGGCATCAGCGGCATATGGAATAAGACCTTTTATCCCTTGCAATACCACAATTACCTCCTTACAGACAGCCCGCCTCTTTGTAGATCACATTTTTTGCCTACACAACCACCCAAAGTTTTTAATAGCAATTGCAGCAAAAATTCACTGCCCAGTTCTGGGAAGCCCTACTGTCCATCATAAGCATCCGCCCGTGTTGCTCTAAAGCCATTCACCCCCAGTCAGATGTGCAAGTAGATAGGGTGTTGGAATTTTTGCCCACTTTTTCAGCTGCCTAGGTTATTTGTGGATTGGTAGGGGATAATTCCCATTGGTGAGTGAATTGGATATCAGTTTACCCCAATCTCAGGTTAATATTGTTTGAGAGATTTTGGGTAATTCAACAGGTTTGGATTCATTGTAAAATGATCTAGTGAATACTTGAGATCTCATCAGGCAGTTGCCAACAAAATGGGGGCATCTAATAGTTTATTAATGATTTACTATCAGATGTAACGATTGGGATTTGTTGGGGTTCTCACTGACCAATTGAAAATTTAAGTAGAAGTTGCAAGGCGAGTGATGACAACTGCAACTAGCAAATCAATCAGTTGGTTCATGACCTGACATAATGATAAACAGTCCCATTACCTAAGCATGTCGTTAGCCAAATATGGTTAGTTTTCTGTGTTTGAGTGGGAAACGTTTTGGACACGTTTTAAGGCTCTTTCTGTTTAGGTCTAAAGGATGCTCAATGGAGAAATCATAACCAGATGGAGAAGACCATTGTTAGTGAGACGTCAGAAGGAAGTCAATGGCAACAGCTGCTGTTTTATGGCTGAAGCGCCAATTGAGTGGTTGGGCGCTGAATTCCTTTATAAATTTCTTAACAACTAACATTAATAAAAATGGTTTAGAAAAAGGTTTAAAGTTCAAAAAAGATTTATCCTATTGAAAGAAAAGAGTTCTTCCATTTGGACATAAGTTCATTTCATCTTTAGTAACTTTTTGTTATATTCAAGAAACTGTAGATTCTTTTGTCAATAAAGAGTGAGGATCAAGTATCCTTAGAAGAGAAGCTGAACTTAGACGGGAATCTTTGTAGACTCAGCATGATGAGAATAAGGGCTGTAAACCTCTGAATCTAAGAGTGATTCAAGTTTGAAGTATCAGGGAAAAACCTATATAGTTGACATCAACAGTATTTTGTGGAGAATTACAGGCCTAGCGTTGAACCATATTGGGTTTATCTATTTAACTATGGTTAATAGTCGTCATAATATTATCAATCACATATCAACTACTATCAAACAACGCGAATTATGCACATATAGAACCAGTGAAGGTAACTTTTAGGAGCTATCAATTGGTGTAAAGCCCAGGATTATAACATTTAGTACTCATGAGAAGAGTAGCTACTCCCAATTTAAAACTGGTGCTCACTACGGGGTAGTTGAGTAAGATAAGCCTGTTTAAGATGTCATTCAAGGATGAGTTAAGAAAACTTTGGACGGAATTTGGCAACCATCAACAATAATGCCTTGAATTCAGCCGATCATAGATAATTTGCTGCCTTGGAGGAGAGAGATACCAAGATTGAGGAAGTAGTCAAAGAGGTTTCCAATTTTGTCAATGAGTTACTAGGGAAAGTAACATCATTAAAGAAGAAAGAGGAAGACATAGTTCAAGAAATTTTTTCTTGAAAAATGAATGCAAAGCGGATTGTGTTTGATTGCATTCACTCATCTCATACATAGAGCGTCTAGTAAAGCAAGTCAAAAATTGAAGACTCATAGATGCAAATGTGAAACCTATGTGGCAACTGATGCCAAAGAAAGGACCCCAAGGATTCCAGATGGGAAGTTGACAATTCCCAGAAATATGCTGATCACAATTGCAGCTATTTCAGAGATGACCCCAAAATCACTACTCAAGTCAGTCGGGTAGCTGAGCCAAGAGTGGCGGCTAGAAAAACTTTGTAGGAATTTAGAGCTATACCAAAATTACTTACACTACATTGGGATAATGCCCCTGCATTATTCCGATTGCTCAATATGACTATGTTTGGGTATGGCAAAAGCCAAAAAGCTTTGATGGTGATGAACTGTTTATAAACAGACTGTCAAAACTTGGTGTTACCTCATCAAGAGAGGGACAGATGGTTTTACTCGGAGGCCAAGGCTGTCATAATGAAAGAATTTGGAAGTCCCATTCGTATGTAAAAATGTAAACAGGAATTTATGGGAATCCAGTTCCAGAAGGACTTGAATAGTGAATTTTGCTAACTGATCCTACCAAAAATTGCAGATTTTTGTTGGGACAAAAGCACTGGATGATTTTGACATGTGGATTGCATTGCAAGTGCCCTTTATCCCTATCATGATTTACATTAAATGATGTTTTCCACTTTATCAACTGAGATTACCACCTCACAAATGGTGGGTCATTTGAAGATATTATGAGCCACATTTGAGGCCCCTAATCAAAGTTTCAAGCCTAATCCAGTTTAAAATTAAAATCCTACAAAGGTTACTGAGAGTGTTAGAGTCCAACAATAAAACCGTGTCAGGAAACAAGCTTGACGAGTTCAAGCGGAAGATAAGAAAGACAAATGCTGTCACCAGTGCAGAGAAGGGTTACTTTTCTGCTCAATGCTATAGTAAGAAGCCAAAGAAGCAGGTCAACGTGTTCCAGAAAAAAGAGTCTAAACCCGCACATGAGTTGGGAAAAGGGCCTACGGCCTAGATGGGGAACAGTCTAAAGCTGCGGTTAAAACCATTCCCCCTGATATCTTAAATGAAGAAATTGACATCAGTGATCTTTTTGTCAATGATGATTCACTGAGCCAACATTATCAAGTGATCAATTTAGGTGTCAACGCAGTAATCAGATCTGGAGCAAAGGAATTAACCTCAAAATGATCAAGAGGTCACTCGCCCATATGCACAATAACTATCAGACAAGATTTGATCTGAAGAGAATCCAGAAGATCTGGTCAAGGTCAAATTAGATGAGGCGAACCTGTCTATCCCCCTTAGCATAACTATGGAATCATTTACTGATCTATCGGTGCAAATTATGCACACCCTCAATTTGGCATATAACGCCACTATACACTCAGTAAACACAATCTTGAAATACTCTGAGTGTACATATATTGATATACTGGTCAATTGAGCATAAGTACAGGAAATAATTAAAAGTGGAGCGCCAATCAATATTGTCTTGGCCAAGCTGGTGAAGAAGATGAGAATTTTGCCTGATTTGGAGCATAAGAAAGAAAATGGGATCTCCAGGCTAAATAGAAATATCTACTGTGGAGCATATAGCGCTATATCACTCTGATTTGGATCTTTAGTGGTATCTGCTCAACAATAGTTTTGGCCAACCAAAACTACAATATTATGATCAGAAAAGAGCTTTTAAGAAAGTATGGGGTTAAATGTAACTTAAAGAAAAATCCGTTAACCATATTGGGTCAGACAATACTCTAGTTTATCAAAGAGATGAGGAAACTCCACTGGCCAGGAGAAACAATTTCATCAATTTGATCTACAATGATGGAATTATCCCAATTTGCTACCATATGGTTGGGCTAAAATGAAGAGAAATACTGACGGAAATACTGGAAAATTGGGGAATTCCATTACAAATAAAGAATTCAAGGACCATACCACAAGAATCGCAGACTATAGTCAATATAGGATTGATGTTGGAGATACCTAAGCTTTTGTATGGAGATTTTGGTAGCCCCTGGAAGAAGTCCAGAGTAGAGCCATGGGTGACTCCTGGAATAGTTATGCCAGGCCATGGAGCAATTTAAGTTCTCCTGGAAAATTTAAGTGAAATCCAATGAAGATTATAAAAGTATCAGACCATTGCGTTTTTCCATCTGATCCTGACATGGGAATTGAGGAAATTCCATGACTTTGAGACCCTTGATGTAATGGAATTATCACTAAGGGTGGCCAAGAGTATCAATCTATTGGTCAATCATGAGCAACTAGCTTATCTGACAGAAATACAGCAGGAGGAGGTGCTCAAATTATTAAAAAAAGTATTGGGAAGTCTTTGCCCAGGACAATCATGTTTTGGGATGTGCAAGAAATGTCATCCATAAAGTTGACACCCGTGAGAATTTGCTAATAAGAATGAGACTAATTTGATGGTCAAAGGCCACTGAAGCAGTAGTGGAAGAAGAGATTAGCAAACTAGTGAAGCATGGGCTTCTAGTTCCATCATTGAGTCCCTGGGTGAGCCCTATCCTGATCGTGAAGAAGAACAGCTCTAATTGGGTAGTAATCATTTACACAAGCCTGCAATGGTTCTGTTTTACAACTTTTGATGATTAATTTCTATGTATGTTTGTGCGCTGAATCCAAAAATGACCTTATTTTTTTCCATCACATCAGAATTTTTGCAAATTGAAATTTGCTAAATATAGTACATGTCAAAAAATATTACTAATATAAGACTTAATGACATAGTGATATAGGGTATAAATTATAAAACATATTAATTTGTGGCTTATAACAAACATATATAATAAAATATAGAAATATAAAAAATAAGAAACTAAAACACACAATTTTAGTTGTTGTGTCAAGTCTTTTTAAACCAGCCAAATGTGTTATATATCTAAAAAAATCACAAATATAAGATGTACTGACAGATTTAAATACATAGGAAATGCTGCCATCTGTCAGTTTATGATGAAAACGAATCGTTGACATCATAAACCAGCAGATGGCAGCACTTTAATCATTAAACGTGTTGTACATCTCAACTGTCAGTGTTGGAGCAACCGTTGGTACATATCCTCTTCAATCAAAAGTGTTTGTGTCAGCGGATATATGATAAAAAGCTAACACACAGTGTTTGAAATGGCGTCAGAAGGCTGTAAAAAGTCTGCAGATACCTTTTATTACATTTATGGTGAGTTAGTGGTGTCAAGGCAAAAAAGACATATAACATTGTTCATGCAGCAAGTGTATCTCCCATATTTTGGTGTAGAACTAGTTTATCAGGACAAAACTTGGCACCAACTATGTTTGCTATACATGTGTTGTAGGACTAAGATGGTTGTCAAAGGGTGAACAACATGCTTTCAGACTTGGCGTTCCAATGGTTTGGTGAGAGTATCAAAATCATAATGATGATTGTTACTTTTGTTCAACCGGTGTTCATGGTTTCAATGTAAAGAATAAAAAGAACATTGTCTATCCAAATCTGCCAATGGCATTACATCCTGTCCCTTATGGTCCAGACGTATCAGTGCCTATGCAGCCAGAACATCTACCTGAAGTTGATGAGTCATAAATTGAATCAAGTGAAGAAACAGAAGATAGCTAAGAGGAGTACAAACTTGGAAATTTTGTTCCACAACCATTTACACAAACTAAACTGATCAAATTGATTCACAACTTACATCTGACCAAAGAGGCTTCGGAATTGCTTGGTTCACAGCTTAAAGATAAGAGTTTGCTCAAAGCTGGTGCTTCGTTTTCCTAGTTCAGGTACAGAGAAATGACTTTATTCCATAATCTTTGGAAGAAGGAGATTTAGTATTCTGCTATGATGCATTTGGACTGTTTAAGACATTCAACACTCCACACAAAAACACTGATTGGAGACAATCAAACAATTTGTAAAAACAAAGCCTTAAAGTTGTACTGTTCCACAATTGAAACAGGTATGCATCAATACCCATAGGGCATTCTGTATACTTAAAAGAATGGTACAATAATTTAAAATTTGTTCTCCAGAGAATTAATTACAATAATTATTAGTGGATCATGTGTGGTAATCTCAAAAAATATCAATGGTCCTTTGACAGCAAAGTGGGTACACAAAGTTTCCTTGTTTTTATGTGAGTGGGATAGCAGGACAGGGAAAATCCTTGGAAACAGAAAGGTTGGTCACAACGAGCTTCATTAAAACCTGGAGTAAAAAAGTGCTCCAAAAACCTCTAATTGAGTCAACAAAAGTTTTCTTTTTCCACCTATACATATTAAATTAGGCTTGATGAAGCAATTTGTGAAAGCCTTAACAAAAGATGGTAAATGTTTTTAGTAAATTTGTAACATATTTTAGCCTTGTCAATCGCAAAACTAAAAGAGGGTGCTTTTATGGGTCTGTACATTAGAAAACTTTTCAAAGATGAAAATTTTGAAAAAGAAATGGAAGTTGCTGAATTAGAAGCCTGGGTCACATTTAAAGATGTAGTGACCAAGTTTCTGGGCAATAAGAAGGATCCGTTTTTAAGTCTATTGTTGATACTATGTCTGGAAGTTTTGAATTACACTTCCAATGGGGCAGGTTGTATCTCGAAGTTACACTGGGCAGATTCTCCAAAAAGGCAATAAAATAAATAGATAAATACAGGTTAAACTCGACCTAATTTTTATTTTTAAAAAGAGGAAATATTTATAGGCTTTTTTATGGTTTGTAATCTATCAGAGTGAATTAATCTCTGTGCGATTGAATCTTCAATCAATTGATTGGGATCAGATTGATCATTAACCTTGATAGATTGCAATATATTGCTCACTCCTTCCAATGATGTTGGGGGGAATTGATGAAGGGGATTTTTTGGAGATATGAGAATTTGGTGAAATCCTGACACTTCCCCCCTCAAAGTTTGATCACAGTGTAGATGACTTCTTAAAAACCTAGGATGAATACGATTTACCACTATACCAGTATCAATATGAACAATTGAATACTCTAATCCTTTTTGAAATATAACTCTATAGGGACCAAAACAATTAGTTCCCAACTTCTCAGTCTATTCACCTGGCCAAGAATGATAATACATAACATAATCTCCAATCTGATATTTGGGTAAGACAGGTTTGTGTTGATTGCTTCTTAGAGTCTCTCTTTGAGTGAAAGTTTCAATTGAATTTATTGCTTGAGCCTGGAGGCGGATAATATCATCAGCCAAATTTCTTATAATTAAATCATAATTTTCAGGGAAGCTTTCCTCAAGGATTGTCTGAACACTAGAAGGGACTGAAGGATCCCGCCCATATATACACTTAAATGGGGACATCTTGATAATGTGGTGGTAGCTTATTCAATAAGCAAACAAGGCACTGGGCAAAATAAAAATTCCACTGAGTCAGGTCAGTAGATGCCATCTTCCTTAGAGTTGAGACCAGGGTTCCATTAACCCGTTCAATGGCCCCATTTGTAGATGGATTATATGGGACAACAAATCGTTGAGTAGTGGTAAATAATTTTGATAGCTCCTGTATAAGTTGCAAGGTAAAATTAGTCCCATTATCTGACATAAGGACCTTTGGACATACAGGTTGGGAAATGATATGCTGATATAGTAATAACGTTATAATCTTAGCTGAAGGGGTAGCAATGGAAATGGCCTCAACCCATTTGGGTAAATGGTCAACAGCCATAATGATATACTGATGACCATGCAATACTCGAGGAAAAGGACCTACAACATCAATGCTGACCACCTCAAACGCCTTAGTTGGGGGAATAACTTGATGTTAATATGTAGGGTTGGTAGTTCCATGGCTTTTAAAATAAGACATGAGTCAAGGGTCTCTCAAATGAACTCATTCATGTTGTTCCAATAATATTTGGTCTAGACCATTCTTGAGTCTTCTTTAAGCCGCTATGACCAACTTTTTCATGACCTTCCATCACAGCGTGAAACCTAGAGTTGGGATGTAGGAAGGGCAACCACTTAGATTTGACTTTTTTATACAAAGCTCCATCTTGAATCATAGTATCCTTAGTAATTGATTTTAGAAAGGCTCGATCCTCTTCAGTCTCTTGATCCCATAACTCAGGTCGTCCAATAAGATTATATAAGCGTTCTTCTTTTTCAAGTTCCAATGTCAGTATAGGCAGTCAGGACAGCCCATCAGCATTTTGGTGCAGAGCCCCTGAGCGATGAACAATGGTGAAATCATAATTTTTCAATCTTAAAGCCCAACGGGCCAGCCTCTCATCTGGATCCTTCATATTCTGACAATCATCATAAGGAGGAATGGTCGGTAATAACTGTGAAATGGTTACCATATAAGAAGGGGCGGAAATGCTTGATTTCCAAAATTACTGCCAAACATTCCCGCTCAGTACCACTATAATTTCGTTCAGCTTTTGACAAAGTCTTTCTATAGTAAGCAACAGGATGATCATTCTTTTCTTCATCACACTGAGATAAGATAGCCCCAATAGCGACATTGCTTGCATCCATATGTAGAAAGAAAAGCTTATCAAATTTGGGATGAATTAGGACAGGTGCCTTAATCAAGGCGGTACGCAGAGAATTGAATGACTGTTCTTGGGCTGACCCCCACTCTGAAAGACACTCCTTTTTGCAACAGGTGAAATAAGGGTTCAGCCATGTCAGCAAAGTTTAGAATAAATTGCCAGTAATACCCAACCATGCCAAGAAATTCTTGAATATCCTGTAAAGAAAAGGGAGGAGGCATCCATTGGATGGCTTGAACTTTGTCCAAGAGGGGTCAAATCCATTTAGCTGAAACCTGTTGTCCTAAAAATACATCTCATTTTGAAAGAATGAGCATTTGGAGGGTTTGAGTTTTAAGGAAGAGCCCCAAATTCGGCTGAGAACTTCTTTTAGGTGGTTTAAATGTTCGGTAAAAGTTTTGGAAAATATGGTATATCATCAAGATATACCAGAACACAAGTAAGCTTTAGATCCCATAGCATACTGTTCATGGCCCTTTGGAAAGTTGCTGGGGCATTGCTTAGGTCTTGAGGCATGCGAGTTGGTTCAAACAACCCTTCACTCAATATCAGGGCACACTTGGCACGATCTTCTGGTGATAACTCGATTTGCCAGTATCCACTGGCTAAGTCCATGGCTGAAAAATAGGTGGATCCAGCCAACAACCTAAGAGAATCATCAATCCTAGGTAAGGGATAACAATCCCATCAAGTAATAGCATTCAATTGATGATAATCCATCATGACTCGATGAGAACCATCTTTCTTCTTAACCAACAACAATGGGGATGTCCAAGGACTATTGGAGGGTTTCAATAATCCAGCCTCCAGCAATTGATGCAACTCCTTAGTAACCTGGGCTTCTTCTACTTTAGATTTATAATAGGGCTTCACATGGATAGGAAGGTGATCACCAGTTTCAACAGTATGCACTACTTTTTTCATCTTCCCAAAATCGTAAGTATGCTTAGCAAAGATGTCAGAATATTCATCTAACAATTGAAGCACTTGTTTCTCCTGTTCCTTAGAGAGGTGTTTTCCAATAGCAGGACCCACAGTAAGGATTTCCTGATCACTTTCCAATCCAAAGTCTTGTAGACTCCCAAAGGGTTTAATATCATAGATATGAGATAAGGGTAGCAACTTGACATAAGCAATTGGATGCTCTCAATCTACCAAGTTTTGGCTCACTGGTAAGGTTCGCCAGTAAGACAGATAATGATCCTAAATAAGCATAATCCAATACTACAGGACAAGGCAAGAGTTCTTTAGCAGAAGTATTGACAGTGCCTTGGACTTGTAGCAAATGTCCTTTAGGAATTGAAAAGTGCAAAGAAGTGTTGATAATTACTTGTGATTTTGGTGGAATAACTAATTTATCAGGGGAGAAAATAGGCATCCCCTCTTCAATATCCGATGATGCAGGGGGTAGTTTTATGTGAGAATCCCCAACATGATATTGAAGTGAATAAGACCTTTTGGTTCCTTCTAGCAGACATAACCAACATCGAGTGGAAGCATGATCCAATAAAAGTAAGGGAACTCTATGCCCCAAGAGAGACAACGATGAGTCAGGGTAATTGATAATTCCATCAAATTCTCGTAAAACTTGAGTCCCCAAGAGTAGGTCATAACTCAAATTATCGAGCACAATCTCTGGGATAGTAAAGGTTAACTTCCCAATTTTCAGGGGAAAAGACAAAAAAGCTCCAATAGACCGAGTACTCTGAGGTCCAGTTGTGCCATATTCTTCATAATGAGAAATACTGGGTGTTAATTTGATCCATTTGACAAATTTGAGGAGACAACATTCATTGGGGATCCAGTATCTATGATAGCTTTGGCATTGACTTGATTCACTTGGAAGTTAATATGAGTAATGGTGCTTCCAAACTGAGAGGATAATGCCAATAAGGAGGGCAAGAAACAAGAATAATGTTCATTTTTATTACACTCAATCAAACTTTGATGCTCTTAATGCGCACTCATATCATTATCAAGGTGGAGAATCTTATTGGTCTTATCTCTTTTCTTCTTTTCATCTGCTTCTTTCTTAAAACAACGATCCTCAGTATGGAAATAGAGATGACAGTAGTTACACTGGATCGCCCTAGTGTTCTCAGGCATGGCGTAGACTTTGGGGCGACTAGGTCTAGGAGACTCACAAACTTGGGGTTTCTTGTAGAATTGAGGGGGCAATTCCAATAAGGCCTCCTTAATATCCAAAATACTTTGGATATTCTTTTTGAAACTGATTAGATAAAATTGTATTTGAGTCCTGGAAGTAAAAGCTGACAGAACTGCGGTGATTGCATCGTCCAAGTTTAACCAACCACAAGCCACTAGAGTCTGAGCTTCCCAATAGAACCAATGAGTAAAATCTTTGATAGATTCGTTTCAGTGGGGTTGTATACCCATAAAAGCCTGTTTTTGAGAGGACAGAGTTTTCTCACTCCCAAATTCTTTGATAAGCGCTTCCTTCACCTGAGACCAAGTAGAACAAGTCATCAAGTGGGGTACCATAATATCCTGAGCCAATCAAGTAAGGCAATTAGGAAAGTAATTCATCTTTTGGTGATCCGTGGCCTCACTTTATGCCTTTTCATAAAGATAGAGAAAGGAGATAATGCTGCCTTCCCCCAAGGAGTATTTGTCCTTGAATACTGGCTTTAAACTCATGGGAGCATTGGTGGTCAAAACATGCACTCCAGATTGTTCAGATTGAGTAGAAACATAAGAGGTAGAATCTGAAACTTGAGAAGAAAATTGAGGGTAAGAACCAACAGCTTCAGTATGAATTTTATTAATCTTAAGATTCAGATCAGCATGCCCTACTTTCTCACCTAGTCAGCGAGATAGCTTAGAAATCTGTTCCTGCTGTGCATTGTACTTGAGTTCCAAAGTCTCAATTTTTGCTTGGAGCAGTTCCCCTTTTGATTCACAAGCATGTAACAAGATATCAGTGTCCTTGGACCATTTTCCCAGATTGATCAATTCATCGGATAATGACTGCAGTGACAAGAGGGGATTAATTAGTACCCCATTGGGGGTTAGGTTACACCCTTTGGCCAATTTAGAGAATTGTTCACGCAAGTGGTTCATCATGTTCAAGAGAGAGTCAATTTTCTGGTAAGATCCTGAGTGACCATTGGCACCTGGAGGTCCCCAAGGTCCATCCACACCTGGGGGTCCACAGGGTCCATCGGCTCTGGGAGGTCCCATATTTCCAGAGGTTTTCTCTACTTCATTAACCTGGAACTGAATTCCTGAGTACAATTGTTCCACTTGAAAGTGATTGGTTCTAATTTCCTCCTCCATTGATTGGCTATGATCAGAGAGTTGGGAAATACCCTCTCTCCATTCTCTCTGAATCTCCTGAACTTTTTTGGGAAACTGTACATCAACAAAATTTTACATCCCATAATCGAGCTGAATGAGCTGCTGATGTACTTTGGTGAGAATGGCTCAATTATTAATGATAGCATCACAATTATCTCAGCTAAACTCAGAGGCCAACTTAAAAGATTTGGAAATATAATTATTCAATGATTGGAGTCCTTCTAGTTTATTGAGCATCCCTTGATGGTGCATTCCAACTACAGGTAGCAAATGGTATAAGTTATGATGTACAAGTTGGTGCAAATATTGCTCAAGGTTAATTCCTGGCATTTTAAAGGTTTGCAGCACTTCCTGCAAATTAGAAGATACTGCATTAGATTGAATCAGGTAGAACAGATTCCAGGGATTATGGCCCCCTCAAGGAATTGATTAATAATATTTTGTAAGGCCTCAGGCGGTATTTGAAAGTCTGAGGTAAAACTTAAGTTAGGACCATAATTTTCCAAGTTGGTCTGAAATTCCAACGTAGATGGTAATCTTGGGATTTGGGCTCCAGTTGAACAGACCCATCGTAAAATGCTGCCTTGCTTTTGGTCTTAAGCTTCATCAGATGAAAAATGAGAATCCATAGTAGTGATATACATTGTCACTGGTGCGTAACTCAGAGTGCCCCTATAGTGAGCACCAGTCTGGAAGTTTTGAATTAAACTTAATGGGCATGTTGTATCTCAAAGTTACACTGGGCGGATTCTCCAAAAAGGCGATAAAATAAATAGGTAAATACAGGTTAAACTCGACCTAATTTTTATTTTCAAAAAAAATATTTATAGGCTTTTTTATGGTTTGTAATCTATCAGAGTGAATTAATCTCTGCGCGATCAAAACTTCAATCAATTGATTGGGATCAGATTGATCATTAACCTTGATAGATTGCGATAGATTGCTCACTCCTTCCAATGATGTCAGGGTAATTTATGAAGGGGATTTTTCAGAGATATGAGCTCGGTGAAATCCCAACACTATGCTGCAGAAGTACCAGAATTTAGGCTGTTTTGTGAGTTTGAAGGTTCATATCCTACATTCACAGTTGGACTACTTTCCTGAGAATATGGGTTCTGTTAGTGAAGATATGGGTGAGAGATTTGATAAGGATATCAAAGAAATGGAAAAGCGTTACTAAGGAAGATGGAATATTACAATGATAGCGGAATATTGCTGGATGTTACACTGAGATGATCCCAGAAGAGCACATGCATGGAAAAGCCAGAAAAAGAGCGTAGCTGGTCCAAAAAGCTGTTGATTCAACGACTAAAATTATGAGCTTTTTTATTTTCTATATTTTCTATATTTCTATATTCTATTATATTTTGTCTATTATAAGCCACAAAAAGTTATGCTTTATATGAAACAAACCTATTTCACTCTGTCAGTAAGTCTCTTATTTTTGATATTTTTTGACATATACTACATTTGTCAAAGTGCAATTTGCAAGAAAGATCTGATATGACGGAAAAAACCAAGGTCATTTTTGGATTTAGCGCACAAACATACATAGGAATCCAACATTAAAACTTGAAAAACATGATGCAATCAAAAAATGCAGGCCTTGTTATCAAAAATTGAATAAAATTTGAAGAAGGATTTTTGTCCACTACCACAAATCAATGATGCATTAGATTAATTGGGAGAAGCAAAGTATTTCTACATGATGGATCTAATTTTGGTATATTAAAAATAGATTTTCCAAGTGAAGATCAGGAGAAATGCGCAATCATTATCACGCAGGAGCTATACCAACCAACTTGGATGCCCCAAGGTCTTTGAAATGCGCCTGAGAGGTTCCAGAGGGCTATGGAATCCATATTAAATGACTTGAAGTTGTCATGCATCCTGGTTACTTGGACGATATAAAAGTATTCAATAGGGCCTTACTGACCATTTACACCATCTGGAAAAAGTTTTCAGAAGACTGTCCATGGCCAACCTGAAGCTTAAGCCAAGTAAGTGCCACCTTTTCAAGAATGAGCTGGAATATCTGGGGTTTGTGATCAACTCAAGTGGACTGCAGCTACAAACTCAGAAGATTGAGGCCATAGAGAGGATGACCATCCTGAAAAGTGTCTAAGATAGTCACGTATTCCTTGGAATGATTGGATACTACCAAAGATTTATATGGGGTTTTCAAGAATTGCTGAGCCCCTCTTTCATTTGCTGAAGGATCCAAAGGAGTTATTCATTTGGAATGAAAAAGACCAGAGTTCTTTCAAAGAGTTACGCCAGTATCTGATAGATTCTCTGATATTGAAATATCCAAATTTTTGTAAAGAATTTATAATAAAGACCAATGCTTTGTTAATGGTGATTGTCGTTGCCCTGAGTCAAGTAGATGATCTCAGGGATGAGAATCTTGTAGAATATCTGGGCTGGACGTTATTAGCAGCAGAACGAAATTACACTGTTACGGGCATAAATGCCTTGTGGTGATTTACACCTGTAAGCAGTTTTGGGTGTATATTCATTGTACGCATTTTAAAGTGGTGCAGAACACTCCTCGCTGCGTTGGCTGCATAATCTAAGATAACTGGAAGGACATCTGGCCTTGGGACCATCTAGTACTAAAAAAGAAGGACATCTGGCCTGATGGGCATTTAAGCTTCAGGCTTATGACTATAAGACAGTTCATCAAGTGGGTAATTCACCAGAATACGGATGGCTTATCAAGGGTACCATTGGTCTTAGTGGTATACCAGCAAGCTGATGAGCTGTTCCAGAGAATGGTCAACGGAGAAATTAGGAACAAGCTCTGAGAGATCCAAGGTGCGCTTTGGAAAGCGATTGAAAACACTAATATTAACGATGGACAAGTGTCTAAGATGATTGATGGAAAACAATAATTATTCCCAAGACCATCAGAACAAGTGGCAATTGTTCAAGCCGCACATAAGGTTGTCTGGCATAGAGGCCTGAGGAAGACGACTAACCACATTGGCCATTAATATTACTGGAAGTCTATCAGCTATGATGTGGCCGATTATCTGGCTTGCTGTGTGGAGTGCCAGTTGCACAAACCCCACAATAACACAACTGGATATTTACTGTCCACTCTGGATTTGCCTGTCATACAGTGTCCATTAATTTGATGGGACCACTGACTATGAGCACATGGGGTTGAATAAATTATAGTTTTGTTTGACCATTTGACTAGATGGGTCTAGACAAATGCCCTGGTGAAAGTGGATGCTACAAGTACTGCAAGGTCTATATTGGATCGAGTTATATACCACCATGGATGCCTGCAAGTCTTGTTAAATGACAATGGAAAGAATTTCATGTCCCACATGATTCTGAGGTTGAATGAGATAATGGGGATCCAAGGAGTCTTGTCAGTAACTTACCATCTGGAGATGAATGGACTGGTAGAATGAGTCAATGGAACGCTGGTCATGACACTTGGGAAGTTGGTTGCTGGGAGATCTTCTGCATGGGGAACATACCTCAATTTAGTGAAATTTGCATATAACATCAGTTACCATGCAGCAATGGGAAAATGCATTTAAATTGTTGTACAGAAGGAAGGCTGTATTACCACTGATTCAAATTTCATTGGTTTAACCAACATTAGGGATGAGTTCAAAGAATTACTTGCTTTCATTGATGAATATCCTGATCAAGATGCAATTGCAAGAATTTGATATGACCTTGAAGAAGAAAATCAAGGCCAAAATGACGGAAAATAAGAACTGACAGGATTATCAGAATATCAAATATGTGATAAAGTAGCCTATTTTGATACTTATGGCTTCAGAAGAAGAAACAAGCTAGATGCACTGTGTTCAGGTCTGTTCAAGATTATTGCCAAGATGGCGATGAACGCCTATTCCATCAAGAACCTCTTGAATGGAAGGATTGTTAATTGGGTCCATGCTAAGTATCTTGAGCTGTGGATCCAAGAAAAAGAATAAAAGTGTTCTTGAAGGACCGCTGAACCATTAAGATGGTTATGTCCTGGCATTTTGGTTAAATCCTAAAAAAGGACCATCAAACCAAAATAAATGGTTAAGTCTTATAAAACAAGACCTCCGAACCATGAAAACTGGTCAGTCAGAGTATATGTCATGGTTGGATGACTTAATAGTGGGAACTAATGTCAAAGATAAGGCTGGGTGACAGGAGGCCCAGAAGGTGAAACTTCAGGCTCTTCCTGACCTGAAACACACCTTAGACCAACGCTGGGTGCAAGAAAAACATGCCCAGGTTGGTACTAATAGGGTGCAAAAAGCCCAGACCTTATCTCGTCCCAGGCACTGAAATTAATGATCTACATAACGAACAAAGATGTTTTAAGTCGGTTAATTGGAGAACAAGTGTTCAAATCCTGTTCAAGCTACAAATTCATGTGCTCAGGTAGGTTACAGCTTCAATCAATCACTTGAGTGAAGGCACTTTCAGTGTATTTTACTAAAATAAACAGAAGCATTTGTCTATTGGAGCGTCAAGGCTTGGGCACACTTCTACAGAACCTTAATTACCCTGACCCACTTTAGATATGTTTTTACGACCAAGATTCCTTGTTGGTTGACTTTCTCAAATTAAATTTACCCATTATTTTACGTTTCACTTATAGTTCCTTGGGCGAACTTGGGGGCGGACCTCTTTGAGGAGGTCTCCAACTATGTTGGCACTACATCCTATCACAATTTACGAAAAACCAAGGTGCTCCCTTGGACCGCTTAGGTCCCCTCCAGATCGAGGCACCCAAGCCTACTGACACTGAGTTACACTTGATTATGAACTCCACTCTGGGGTCCACTCAAGCTAAGCTGTTTCTCACTTGCCTGGTATTGTATATCGCGCTCTACACCCTTGCATTGGGTCCCTTTTGCACAGGCACCATTTGAGATGCCTTGTTTTCCATTCTAACGTCTAGTCCTAAGTAGTGTGGGTTTGCATCCCATATCACCTTGCTGGGAACAAGAGAGTTACAGACACTCTCTTAACATTAGTCAACCAACCTTTTTTTAAGTGCATGAAAATTATCCATGTGGGACTTTTGCTATTTTTAAACTGGGTGCGCTGGCTGTTTGTCATTGCTACAATGGTGCTCACCACATTTTTCTCATTTGGTTTTGTTTTGATGCATCTCGGCATTATTCTTACAACTACCAATTAGGAAGTGCCCACCCTTCCTGCTCATACCTGGTGGTCTCAGACTTTTTGTGATCCTGTTGCTGTGATTCCCCACCTTTCTCCTGAGATTTACCCGGAAATTCAACTGGCCTTGGCTTCCCTTGAGCCATAACCCTCTTTAGGAAATAAAAATTCGTTTGTTTCATGTCCACTTTCGTGGGGAGTGGATCTGTTGTCCCAGTTGTCTCCTAAAGTGGCTGACTGGGTTTTTACGGTACTTTGCACCCAGCCGCTCTTGTGGTGAACAGTGGAGGGCTTGGAACAGGTCTTGGAGCAGAATCGACCTGATGAAGCATCCCTCCATTCCTTCTATGAGTTTTTTTCGCTGCATCAAGCGGGTTGGCTGATGAAAGCATATTTAAATGATTACTTCAAAAAAACTCAGGCTTTACCATTAACTGATGAGGTTAAAACGTCATTTCTTCATTCAACCTTGGACATATCAATTCAAAACTCCCTCATTTGGCAGTCGCCCCTTCCAACTTTGATCATCTTGTCAAAACCCTTTAGGGTAGTTTCCCCGCCCCAACCTGGAAAGGGCCAAGTAATTTGGCTGTCATCAGATCAAACCCTATAAATATGGAAACCAAAAGTTGCGCACATCTTTTGAAATGAAGGAATCTTATCTTTCTAATCCTTTGAGCTCTTCTGAATTTGAAACTTAACAGGGGTCTAGCCCAAAGAATGCATTTTAGGTTTCAGACAATTTCGCCACAATGATGTCACCTGTGGTCGCCCCTATAAATACTGCATCCTTGACTAGTGATATTTCCTTGAATCGTGAGGTGCTTCCCACTGATTTCCTCCCCATCTCGGTGGAAATCGAGAGCATTGGAGTGTCCAGACCTAAAATTAACCAAAAAGGGGACCCCATTAACGTTTTTCTTCCCAAAACGTTTCTGGGATGCATGCCGATGCATTGGTTTGGGCTTGGGGGTGATGGCCCTGGATAACGATGCACACTGAACCATCAGAATAGGTGTGGGTTTGCTGAAGCCTGAAAACGCGTTTTATAATGTGACCAATTTATCCCAAGACAAGCCGTTTATATGCTCATATGGCCTGGATGAGGACCCTATTCCAGTATATCAGATTACCCTGAGAACCCTCGTTTGACCCCTATTATGATCAGGGGCACTCAGGAAGTGGAGAAGTAACTGCGTTATAAATATAAAGATGTGTATGCACCTGCAGAAAGTGTAATGGGATATGTCGCCTCAGTAGTAAGAGTGGCCCACTATCCCTCCCCTTCTATGATTCCAAAACATACCCTGTAGGCTTTTTCAAGCCATAGGATGAATTTTCTAGTGAGATAGTGGCGTTTTCTGCGTTGAATAAATCCCATTCTGGATACTTCCTGTTGACTGCTACCCTTACATCCTATTATGGAAAGTTCAGCACAACTATTTTGGTGGATACTGGTGCCTTGAATATTTTTATTGACCAAAACCTTACTGACTACCTTGATTTGAGTTACTCACCAGGTGGTATGGTTAGAGGTGGGGCTTCTTAAGGTATCTCTCACACTGAACGTCATGGGGTTATTAATTTCCAGGTGGGTTCTTATCTATTGTCCGACCAGTTTCAAGCTATCAAAAACCTCTTGTTCTCCATTATTTTGGGTGTTGAATGGTGGCGGAAGTTTAACGTTAGGACTAATTTGAAAGAAAACACTTTATCCTTGTCTTTGACAAACGGTCACCATTTGATTGTTCCTTTGTCTGAGGATAATGCCCAAGGCAAATTACCTCATTGGCCCAATGTTCCCAGTCCGTATCTTGCCCCTTTGCTGAAGCCCACCGTGGGACTTTCCTTACCTTCCTGTTTGAAGAGTTGGCATCTTCTTTTGATGCAGCTTAAGCTAGTACGCTACTAGAAAATTCTGAGTTTGATTGTGAATTTAAACTTACTGTGGATCTGGTGCGTATTTCTTCCCCCATATACCCATTGACTATCTGGGAGGAAGAGGTTTTAGATGTATGGGTGAAGGAGCAGTTGGCCAAAGGTGCCATCTTTCAGCGTACCTCCCCTGTTTGCTCCCCACTTCTCTTTGTAGAGAAGGCTGATGGAACTTTGCATCCGTGTGTCAATTATGGAGATTAAAATAATGTGACTGTACCCGACCTCCATCCCATCCCTTTAGATTCCCAGATTGCACGCTATGTGGAAAAGGCAAAAGTTTTCTCCAAGTTGGACTGCCTCGATGCATTCAATCAAATCCAGATAAAGAAGGGCCAGGAGTGGTTAACCGCATTCTGCACCAGAAAAGGGATTTTCCATTTCCGGGTTATGCCCTTTGGACTTAAGTTTGCCCCTGCCATCTTTCAACGCCGCATTGATGCTGCGTTGGGAGACTTGTTGGGGGTATGTGCGGTTGCCTACATGGATGACATTCTGGTGTTTTCCCCGATCATGAGTCACATACAGTACACCTTTTACAAGTAGTGGAGAGATTGAGGGCCGCTTGCCTTACCCTCAAGATTAGTAAATGCAAATTCTTCAAGTCCCAGGTTACTTTTCTGGGCAACGTCGTTTTTGACCAGGGCCATATGATAACTCCAGACAAGGAGAAGGCTATTCGTGAGTGGCCTACCCCCACCTCTGTCAAGGAACTGAGGAGCTTTTTGGGGACGTGTACATTCCTCAAGAAGTTCACACTCAATCTCTCCGAGGTGGCAGCTCCCTTATATAAGGCTAGTGAGGCCAAGGTGCTTCAGTGGTCCCCCATTTTGGAGGATGCTTTCCAAGCGGTGAAGTGCACCTTGTTATCCACATCCATCCTTCGCCATGTTGACCCTGCAAAGGAGTTCATTGTGTCCTCAGATGCTTCCAACTTCGCCATTGCGGCTGCCCTGTTACAGGTGGATGAAGATGGGTCTGAGCATCCCATGAAATATTTTTTATAGGAAAATGTCTCTGCATGAGTTAAACTACGCCGTATATGACAAGGAGTTATTAGCAGTGGTGGAGGCGCTGATTTATTGGCGTCACCATTTACATGGCTCCTCCCAACCATTCCATGTACGCACAGACCACTAGGCCTTGTTGTACTACCGCGCACCTCATGTCCTAACACTATGTCAGACCTGTTAGCATGAGACCCTTACCCAATTCGCATCATCTTATGAGTTCACCAAGGGCAAGGAGAATGGTTTGGCAGATGCTTTAAGCCGCAACCCTGCTTTGGCTTCCAATCCAAAGGAGGTAGAAATTCACAACACCTAGTTGATGATTCCACTAAATATGATTCTGCCTCAACTTCCTGATTCCATGGTCCATACGCCAGCGCTCGCACCTCTGTAAAATGCAGCAGAATATAGTATGTTCAGAAAGGTAGTCCTTTCTCAGCCATTATCAGCCGAATATACTGTAACTTTCACTAAGAGCGCCCTAAATAAGGAGGACTTATCCAAGGGTTATCACGTGAAGGATGAGATGGTGTGGTTTAAAGGGCGCCTATGGGTTCCTGCTGGACCATTGCGCCTGGAAATCATCTGGGACCACCATGACGTATCACCGTTGGCCATCCTGGGAAAGCAAAGACCTTGGAGTTGATATGACGCACTTACAATTGGAAGGGCTTTCCTGCTCATGTGGGGTGGTACTGTAAAGAGTGCCTGATATGCAATCAAATGAACCCCAATTGGCAACCTTTAGCAGGGCTGCTGGTAACAGTTTAAAAGGCTGAAGGGCCCTGAACTTCCCTATCAGTGGATTTCGTTGTGGAGTTACCCATTTTAGATGGGTATGATGCCATCATGGTAGTGGTGGACTGCTTTATGAAGTCCGCCCAATTTATTCCTTGAAAAATGACCATAAGCGCTGCTGAAATGGCCAGGCTCTTCGTCGCCCATGTATTTGCGCTTCATGGGGTTCTCAAGAAATCATTAGTGACTAAGGACCCCAGTTCACCTCCATCTTTTGGGAAGAGTTGTGTAAAACTCTTCAGATTCGCCCCTGCCGTTCAACTGCCTATCACCCCCAATTAGATGGGCAAACTGAGAGAGTGAACCAGTGCTTGGAACAATTTCTGCGTTGTTACACCACCGAAGACCGTTCAGATTGGGTTCTTCACCTTCCCATGGTCCAGTTTAGCTACAACAACACTTTGCATTAATCAGTTGGTTGTTCGCCCTTTTTTTCCAACCATGGATTTAACCCTGCTTTTAACATGGAGCCTAGATGTGGTTCCAAAGTGGAAGCGGTGGTGGACTTTGCTAAGACCATCAAGAAGGTCCACCAGGGGGTGTCCACAAGTTTGGAGGAGGCTATGCTAGTTCATAAGGAGAACGCCGATGGAAAGCGCCGAGTGGGTCCAGTTACAAGGAAGGGGATCTCATGATGCTTGATGCTCGCAACATCCCTATCAAGCAGCCATGCAAAAAGCTGGGTCCAGAGAGGTTTGGTCCTTACCGTGTAGTTAGAAAGGTGGGTCATGCCTCTTACCAGCTGGATCTTCCCACTGCGTTCCAGAACTTCTCCATCTTTCATGAGAGCAAATTGACATTGTTTGAGGGCCCCACAACTGTGACTCCCAAGGCTTATCTCGTGGATGTGGTGCCACAATGGGAAGTGGAGGAAATAGTAGCCTTTCACCAGGTTAAGCGATGTCTCGAGTACCTGGTATCCTGGAAGGGGTTTGACACGGCTGAGAACAGTTGGGTGCCAGCATGAGACTGTGTACATGCCCAAGACCTGATCAAATCATTCTTAATCATTTCCTGAGGCTGCAGGATCTAAGCCCAAGCCAGCCATTTCTGCTATGAAGTTGCCCTCAGCAAATAAGAACTTCTCCTTAGTGAACGCCCCTGGAGGGGTGGTGGAGCCCAAGAAGGAGGAGAGGGTAATGTCATGGTTGGATGATTTAATAGTGGGAACTAATGTCAAAGATAAGGCTGGGCAACAGGATGCCCAGAAGATGAAACTTCAGGCTCTTCCTGACCTGAAACACACCTTAGACCAACGCTGGGTGCGAGAAAAACATGCCCAGGTTGGTACTAATAGGGTGCAAAAAGCCCAGCCCTTATCTCGTCCCAGGCACTGAAATTAATGATCTACATAACGAACAAAGATGGTTTAAGTCAGTTAATTGGAGAACAAAGGTTCAAATCCTGTTCAAGCTACAAATTCATGTGCTCAGGTAGGTTACAGCTTCAATCAATCACTTGAGTGAAGGCACTTTCAGTGTATTTTACTAAAATAAACAGAAGCATTTGTCTATTGGAGCGTCAAGGCTTGGGCACACTTCTACAGAACCTTAATTACCCCGACCCAATTTGATATGTTTTTGCAACCAACATTCCTTGTTGGTTGACTTTCTCAAAAAAGTTACCCGTTATTTTATGTTTCACTTATAGTTCCTTGGGCGAACTTGGGGGCGGACCTCTTTGAGGAGGTCTCCAACTATGTTGGCACTACATCCTATCACAATTTACGAAAATCCCAGGTGCTTCTTTGGGCCACTCAGGTTCCCTCCAGATCGAGGCACCCAAGCCTACTGACACTGAGTTACACTTGATTATGAACTCCCCTCTGGGGTCCACTCAAGCTGTGCTGTTTCTCGCTTACCTGGTACTGTATATCGCGCTCTACACCCTTGCCTTGGGTCCCTTTTGCACAGGCACCGTTCAAGGTACCTTGTTTTCCATTCTCTTAACGGCTAGTTCCCTAGCAGTGTGGGTTTTCATCCCACCCCACCTCTCTGGGAATGAGAGAATTGCAGACACTCTCTTAAAAGTATACCTAGGAACCGTTTGGGGGATTAATAATAAAAAAGATGGACCACTAAACCAAGTGAAGGTCATGTCCCATATATTATATTTATTCAAGGCAAGCCAACCAGGGGATGGACATTACCAAAAGAAAGAAAATAAACATCAACATGAAACCTGAGCGGGGTCAACTTTGTTGTAGAAAGTTTTTCCACCTCCAAATTAGGACTCCGATTTTTCTGGGTACATCATGGGTAAGGTTTTCGTGTTATTAGACCTATTAACCGCTAATAGCTTCCTTCATCTGGTACCTGATTAATGTTTGAAGGGCAGGAATTGAGCCCATGACCTTCAGGTTAGTAGCCATATGCCCTACTGTCTCGCTTTCCACCCCCATCATGTCCCATATAAAAAAGAAGAAAAAATAAACAAAATTGATAAAAATATATGAGAAAAATATAACAAGAAAAGCTAATGAACCACATAAAAAATGTCATATATTTTCTGTAATTTTTATTGGTTATCCTCACCTCAGGTATGATTTCGCCTATGTTGCCTCTTGGGAGAGGGAGGATGTATGATAGTAGGGTGAATAGACCGTTGAATTCTATTTGAGATCAAACGCTAACAAGGGCTAGATCTATTGAAGCCAAGTTCATTGAGAGGAAGCTGAACCCTGGGAGAATGCAACAAGAGGAAGTAAAATTGAGATGTCAGAAATGCCAATTGCATAGCTTTTCTTTCTGATTACTATCACTTTTAGTAATTTCGATTTGATTCAAACAGTGTAATTTGATAATCAACACCAGGCGAGATAAGTATGAACAATAAGGTAAAGAGCTGGGAGAACGCAGTAAAGGGCAGCGGACCCAGACCTACACTGCCCAAAGGTACCAACTGCACAGGTACAAAGAGAAATCTAAGCAGAAATAAAAAACCCAAGGTTGCGCATCCTGCAGGTTTCATCAATTTCTTAGTAAAATATTGCAGCTATTTGAAAGTATCCCAATCGCAGCCATTGTCATTGGTGGAACACAGGATATGAGTTTTTCTGGGCATAGAAACACCAACAATGTGGGAAAAGTTTGGCGAAGCCCAACAAAATTTTTCCATATGTGGTTTACCTTACAACCCATACTATCCGCAGAGGTTGGATAGACCTTGGGTTCAAAATTGCAGAAGAAGCAAATGATGCAGCGAAGGTTAGAGTAGTACTCATTCTTCCCGATAGACAGCAATTGGTCCCAACCAAACGCACCCATTGGACAAATACAAAGATATCTTCGTTATTTTTGACTATCTTCCAACTACACTGGCGCACACAGTAGTCGAAAGTCATCTCTGAGAAGGCTTGGAAGCCTACAGAGAAATTAAACAATTCAAAATGCAATGATTTCATCTGATGCTGACCCTTAGCATGGGGAAGGCAATAGCAATAATTTCACTGAACCAGGATGTAGTAGAGGATATTACAAAACCCCCCACATCACATCCTTCACAAAGATGGGAAAAATCCCAGCTGTTCCATGCAACAGTGGAAAGCGCACCCCCATTTGCAACCACTGCCAGGCCTTTGGGCACAAGATTCATGCTTGCCCCATCAAAGAAGGCCTGAGAGAAATGGAATTCTGTGAGGAGGAAATAGGCGAAGATGACTCAGAGTATTCCAAAATCACAGATACTACACAAGCCTTCAACTGGGGAGAACATGGACAATATAAAATAATTGATCCTATTTCCCTGAAAGAATGAAAAATGGCCAAACAAGCTTGCAAGCTGGCTGCGGCCAAGGCAAAGGACTTGGCGGAATCAACCATATCGCCGGAGCAGATCCAGGAAGACATTGAGGAATTTGAGTCCATGAAACAAACAGATCCCGCAGAAAACCATACACCCAATCTGACCAGTTTGAATTTGGCGGAACCCAATTCAGAAATAACTGCAGCAAAATTGGGGTTCAGTGCACCTCCAGAAAATGTGGAAGGTAACCCAATTGGGAAGGAAAATCAACAATAGAATGCGCAAGAAAATAATGTGGCCAATAAAAATTCACAAGTGCACCGCAATAACATTTTGAAACCAAGCAAAGTCAAGAGAGGAGCGAAAACTGCGGTGATGAAAGGGCAAAATACACCCCAACTTCTACTCATGGTTATGATCTACGCAGCAGAGGTGCAGTGGAGAGCAATGTGAGTGAGGGAGGGAGTAGGGCCGTGAGGCCCTGCTAACTGCTCCTGAGGCGCATCAGGTGTCTCAGTAGGGATAGGGATGTTGAACATAGTGGGACTCAAGGCCTTAATGTCCCGGGCCAAGAAGTTGAGTCTCCTACAAAACCCATCTGTGGACATCATGGCGGTGCAGGAAACCCACTGTCCACAGGGAGAGGAGGAGGCATATGAAAAAATGCTCCTCCCAACAATATTGTTTTTGTCGCTCCTCTGTGGGGTGATAGTACACGCAAACCAAAACTTTAAATTTATTAATAAAAAACATTCCTGGATGACCGCATACTCGCCATAACATTCTCATAGCACACCAAAGTACATACAATCGCCAGTGTGTATGCTCTGAATGGTGCGCATGATTGAAGAGAATTTCTCACAGCTTTAACACAACTAAATCTACCAGAAAACACTTTTGTCATGGGAGACATGAACTGTTGTATTAACCCAGAAATGGATCAATGGCCATACACAATGGAGATACCACAAGGGCAAGTGGAACTTCGAGTACTAAAGGCCACCCTGAGACTATATGATCCACTGCCAAAAAGCAATCCCTGCTACAAAACATGACACGCCCACATGTACACAATGGTACACTTGTCTCTATGTTGAAAATAGACCTAATACTCACACCAATAATTTTCTGTCACCAAATTCAAATATTTAAAACTGAAAAAAATCGAATTCTCTGACCATTGGCTTGTTTTGATGTCCTACAAACTGGTGGAACCAAGTACCCAAGCACCCAGATGGTGCAGAATACGCCCAGAAAGTTTAGCCGACTCATAAGTTCAATCCTGGATGGAGGAAATATCCTCAACTCAGGATTATCAAACACCCTTTTGCTCAGACCCACTAATCACTTGGGAAAACTTCAAAAAATCAACAACTCAACAAATTAAACATACATCATCTAGAAGACACAGGGCAGTTTCAACCATTATCAAACACACATTGGCTGAAATTGACCATCTAAATTTTAAAAATTATTGCGGGAAGGCTGACCATGGGATAAACTTCTGAATATGACTCAGGAAAGATAAACTTAGTACCAAGGGGGGCACCCCCAGAGAAGCGATGCTATCTCTTGTTGCCAGCGGGAACGCTACTTATGAGGAGGGGGAGGGAACGTGTGAAGAGGCCGTAGCCACTATTGAGAACGTGTGAAGGAAGGGGTCTGATATGATGAACCATACTGGGAACCAGGAGGAGACCAGCTGTCGGTGACGCAGTGGGAGATATCCAAACATCCACGCTTGAAAGTAGTCCACCAAATGAGACCAGAATCTGTGGACAGCTTCTGAGAGGGTGGGGATGGAGCCAGCGATGGCATCCAAGACAATCGTGTGGATAGTCCACATGGCGATTGCAACCACCAGAGCACGGAGGGAGGGTGGAAAGGGGAGGCCATTGATGAAGCAAACATATCTCTTGACAGACTGAAGGGATGCGTTTGATCCTGGCCTAGCAGACGTTGACTTCGCGCCATATCACTTTAGAGGTGGGGCACTTCTCCAGGCGGTGGAACAGCGTTCCATACTGGCCACACATGACGCAGGATGAGTGTAAAGCGTTATAGCGCTCAGCTGTACGATACACCCGCCTCAGGCAGTGCCACACATGGGAGCAGACTTGAGGCTGCAACAGAGGATGGTGTGCGTATTTCCAGATAGTCTTTTAGGTCTCAGTGGAATAAGGGATGTCCATCATGTCCAGTTAGTCCACCCTGGATAGGACTTGGGGTCGAATGGGGATCACGCCATCATGGATGGGTAGCCCCTGTACCTCTTGTGTGAACTGAGGAGAGGGGCGGCCTCTTCAGGTTGTATGTCCACTAATACGAATTCTCCACTCTGCGCTTCGCATGGAGAGTAGGATTCGTTTGTAGTGGGTTTTAGTACCGTGAGGACCTGTGGCCGATGTTTATGATGCGAGGTATTTCATCAGGGAGTGGGGGTTTGATGGATTGTTGAGGCTCAAGGCTCGGGAGAAGTTGGAGCAGGCCACACGGGACCAGTGTTGGGATGGGAGTGTAGGAGCGGTGACGGCTGCGATCCAGGTGCCCAGGATCTTGGCAGCATGGGCTTTGAAGTCAAGCAGGCCCATGCCACCTTGATGATGAGGGCCAAACATGACCTCTAGCCGTACTGGTGGAGGACAGCCTGACCAAAGCCATCCTTGTAGCAGAGCATACAGGGATTTGAAGAAGCTTGGGGAGAAGGGGATGGCATGGGCTCTGAACCAGACTTTGGATAGAAGCATAGAGTTGGCAAGAACAACTCTGCCAGTGAGGGTAGTAGGGTGGGCTCTGAGAGAGGCGATTCGCTTCGTCACGTTGTCCAGTATACGGCACTCCATTACTGTGGACGCATATCCGCCTGCCTCCATCCACACGCCCAGATGGCGCACCGGTCCTATGGTAGGACGTGGCATGAAGGGGAGCACCAGTGGAGTGGTGTGTGTTGAGTTAGTAAGGCGTGGATGTGGGCGAGCAGATGGGCCGGGTTGGGAACTACTTGCTGGGGCCCAGCAGTTCTGAAACTGACCAAGGAGGATGATTTTGGTTTTGGAGGCGTTCAGTGTCGCATTGCTTACCCAGGAATATTCCTGGATGAGGGCTTCAAGCGCGCGTGCATCTTTGTTTTAGACACCCCAACCACACACTCATCTGCAAACGCCATTATCTTGACTGGGGCTTGGCCTGGCACATGGACCCCAGTGAGTTGGGCATTCACATTTTGCAGTAGTGGGTCAAGGCTGAAGTTATATAAGAGTGGGCTGAGAGGGTCCCCTTGTCTCAGGCCCCTTTGAGGGCGGACTACTTCCGTTAGGAAGCTTGGGCCATGCACTGCCATTGTCACAGATTCCGTGAGCAGCATCACCCAGTTTATGAAGTGGGGGTAGGCGGAATTGATGGAGGCAGGCCCTAAGGTATTCCCAGTTTAATCTATCATAGGCCTTTTGTTGGTCCAAGAATACATGTGCCCCAGAGGCTGTGGACTGACACACATTAGCCACAGAGTGCACGTTATCCCAAATCGACCTTCTGGGGATGAAACCAAATTGTTCTGGAGAGATGGTGGCAGATGCTACAGTCCCTAAACGGTTAGCCATGATTTTTGTTAAAATTTTGGTGTCTGTGTTTGTTAGAGAAATGAGGCGCCAGTTGGCTAAGTCAAGCTTATCCCCTTTCTTAAAGAGTGTGACAGTAAAGGCCTCATGTCCTCCTGGTAGGAGGCGCATTTCCAACAGGCTTTGGTTGAGTGAGGCTAGCAGCAATGGGGATATATATTTGAAATATTTTTTGTAGAACTCATATGGAATGCTATCTGGGCCTGGGCATTATTGGTTTGGCGCACCGCGAATGGCTGTCCATAATTCATTTGGAGTAATTAAATTCATTATTTCTGGGTATCAGAAAATGGTGCAGATATGAGCTCGGTTGAGAAATTCCACCATTTTGGCTGGCTGAATTGGTTTGGCTCAGTATAACTCAGAGTAATATCTTTGCATTTCAATTGCCACTTCAGCCGGTGTGTCCGCAATGGAATTATCTGATCTTTGCACCTGTGTGCAGGCCACACTCTGGCATGGCTTGAAAATTTTTTTAAAGAAGTATGCGGTGCACTTGTCACCTTTAGTGATGCATGTGGCCCTGTATTGGACACAAATCCGATGTTTGTGTTGCCTTTTGAGTGCATTGAGGTGGGTGGCTGCCTCCGCCCACTTCTGGCCCCATGCAGGGCTGTATCCTGTAGCTGGAATATTGGACTCCAAGTGGGCCAGTTCTGCCAGAGTGCATGAGATAACCACCGATGTGGCTCATGAGCATCTGGAGGAGAGATGGCGATAGTGGCAGATGGTGTCCTCTTTGAAAGTTGCCCATGTAGAAATGGGGTCCGTGCAAAATGGTGCAACAAATGATTTTGCCAAAGTTGCCTCTTCCACCCACGTGGAAAATCCTGGCGACGCGAGCTCGGGGGGGGCAGATTTTGCACCAATGTGGGGCCTTTGCAACTGTGACGGGTAAGTGGTATGTTATTGAGACCAGTCAGTGGTCGGAGAATTCTTTTTATTGTTTTGAAGTGGGAGATAAGGGGTTGGAATTTCGCTGGTGTTAGAATAAGGTTGATGCGGGTCATAGACCTTAATTGGCCGTTGTGGACGTGGGGCCACATCATGTTTTTAAGCAGTGGGGCATGTTGTATCAGCGCATCCATTAACCCAAGGGTAGCTTTTAGAACACATAGTTCTATGTGACCCTGTGGGGCGTGGGGTGAGGGCGGCCACCAGTCCGTCAGTGAGGTTAGCCAACAGTTCATGTCACCAACTAGGAAAGAATTGGGGGGTAGCAGGAGGGAAATGACTGACGAGAAAAATTCCTGACGCTCATGTGCACCATTTGGGGCATAGATATTGATGATTGTGTGCACAACGTCAGCCCACGAGAAGGTGACAACGAGCACTTGGCCATTTAGGAATGTTTCTGAGGATGTGAATTTGAAAAAATTATTTTTCTGAATTAGCACCCCACAGTGCTTTGACCAAAATGATAGGGATGGTAGGAGCATTGTTTTCCAAGCTTCCTCAGAACCTCGTGGACAGTGGGACTCCTGGATGGCCAGGATATCCATGGGTAAATTGTTTTGTAAAAAACTCAGTTTCCTAGCCCAGGATGGGGAGGCCTTGAGTCCAGCGATATTCAGCATCCCTAGAGTGAAGATTTCCCCCATCACACCTTAGGTGCGAGGGGTGGGCCCCCAGGCCCACCAGCCTCTTCCAGGTCCCCACGGGCTTTCACAGCAGCGCGGGTGTTAGCAGCAATGCTATCAGGGTTTTTGTTAATTTTTACAGAAAGAGTCACGTTGGCTTTGGCCTTCGCTTTTTGTTTTCCTGACATCGGACGAATTTTTTTGCGGTGCAGATAATTTTGGTGCACCGTCGAGTGGGGCA
The DNA here is from genome assembly GCA_022478985.1 of Massospora cicadina. Classification (NCBI taxonomy): domain Eukaryota; kingdom Fungi; phylum Entomophthoromycota; class Entomophthoromycetes; order Entomophthorales; family Entomophthoraceae; genus Massospora; species Massospora cicadina. Next base: position 63,598 of record JAKSZP010006840.1, on the reverse strand, counting down.
AAAAAATTTTTTTTTTTGGTTGGGATAGGTCCCAAGTTGGTTTTGACTGGAGCTTGGGTGCAGCGATTGGGTGAGATCAAATCTCCCATTGAATCCTCAGATTGAGTGGCCCGCTCAGCATGGGCCTCCCAATCTGATTGGGTGATGGATTCCCAAGTTGCTTCCACTGCGAAGGTCTCCATGTCCTCCTGGCGTTGTGAGTGTGGAGATGGTGGTGGTGGCCTTGGCCGCTTCCTTGGCCACAGCCCTATGGGCCTGCTTGCCTTCTTCTGCTCCTGCGGGGAGATGGGCTTTACCAATAGGTAGCAGCCTTGTGCTCCCCATGGGAAAGCCTCCTTGGTGCTTGCGGTTGGTTTGTAGTGCGCCTCTCCGCTGGCCATGGCCGCCGAGGGGTGCTCTTGGAATGTGACGCCCTCCTTGATGGGGCATGCGTGTGCCTTATGGCTGAACGCATCACAGTGGGTGCAAATGGGGGGCGCGCTGTCCACGGTTACCCATAATGGGTGGGTGGTATGCCCTGTGATGTCAATAAAGGTGGAGTGTGGGATCTGGGTTAGGTCCTTCAGATCTCCTCAGTTGGGGTCAGAACTGCGATGGCTTTGCCAGTGCACAGGTGTGGCATCTGCGTACAAACGTTGCATTTCGAAAGCTTGTATTTCGCCGTATATGGCGAGACCATCTTTCAGGTGTTGCTCCAAAATGTCACATTTTACTGTAGTAGGCAAAAAGTCAAACGTGAGGAAAATTTGGTTTGATTTTGTCCATCTGGTGCATTTGGTTTCGATGACCCATTGCCCTTTGAGGAGGTCAACCACTATGCACACCGCTGCAGCCTCGTCTGCTGCTATTTTGCTTTCAAAACCTAGGTCCAGCCAACCGCGCGACATGGAGTGAGGTGCAATGTACACTGCGGTCGGGAAAATTTTGTGTACATCTTCACAAAATTTTTCTCATAAGGCCTTTTTTGGATGTCCAGATACACATGGACTCTGAATTCCACCGATGAAAGTGGCTGGGAGTGTGGCGTGTTGATGTACTGGTTGCATCATGCTTGCCACACGAGTATTTCCAGCGAAATTGTGACCACCAGTTTTTTTAGATTTTTTTCTATTCTGCCAGATTCTCCAGGGCGTTTTCGAATGTTAGAGGCCGCGGGCCTTCCACCTGCTCCTCTTGCCTTGCTTGCCTAACTGCTCCCAGACATGGGCGCAGACTAATCTCCTCTATGAGATTATAAACTAGATTTAGTCTTGAATTGAATAGGTTGCAAAAGTGTTTGCAACGAGAAAGAAAAGTATTGAAATTGACCATCTAGAAAACAACGTACCAAAAACTTTCTTTTACCGCTTGAAGTCACTTTTGAGCAACTTTAAATTTGAAGTTTTATTTATCCATAGCCGTCTGCCCAAACCTATTCTTTGATGTCCTTGGCTCCACTGCCTGCCACCCCAGTGTGGGGCAGCAGTGCACCCCCACCTAGCATTTTCCACCCCATGGGCAAGCACGTTTGGATGGGCTCAAACAGCCCACCCACTGCTTCCAACCATTTTGTCCCCCCACGGGATTTAGCGCTCCACCTGGCGCGCGTCCACCCTTCTCGCCCTCCCTCGCTCTGCCATTCTCTATTGCCTCAGAGTGGACTATGGGCGTTTGTTCCCATATGCCAATAAGGCAAGTATTGAGCTAGCCACTGTGGCCTTTGAGCCAGCTGGCTTTATAGACTTCCGCCCTTTTAAGGGCTACTTTGATGTTGGGTTTCAATCTGAGGAGGATGCTGAAGCGGCAGCACAAACTCCTCTAATTTATAAAAAAACCCCATTCCCACAACCCATACTCGCCTCCCTTCAGACACCACGCTGGTGGTATCCTTTGCAAATCTCCCATCCCACCTTCCACCCCAGGTTTTGTATGACCAGTTGGTCGCGGGGCTCATGGCTTATGGCACTCAGCCCAACCTCATCTTTGCCATTCCATTTGGTGCAGAGCGCGTTGCTGCTCCTCGGGCAACAGCCACCATCATACCACACCACCCTACCATAGCATAACAAATCCCACCTCGCGCTAGTGTGGCTGCAGCGCCTGATCATTTCTTTTGGGATCAGGTTATAATGGTAGGCAGATTTGTTCCCTCTGCTTTGGCTTCGACCATGCAAAAAGAGCGTGCCCTCAGGCCAAGTCCGCTGCTGCAGCTTCTGAGCCTCCCTCCGGAGGTTCAGTATGGGGCGCTTTGCTGCCCCGTCCCACCCTCCAATCTCGTTCAGTGGGCCCACATGGAAAATCAGCCCCCCCCCAAAAAAAACATTCAGCCTCACTCTCCCACCTAAATCTACCCCAGCCAATCAGAGCAATGCTTGGACCACCATTGGCACCCAAGCAGCTGCCCATTCGCCCAATCCCACCCACATAAATTCAAACGCCACTATTCCAGTGAACCAAAATCCATGGGATCTGTTGGCTGAAACTGACGAATCAGGTAATGTCCTCATTAGTAAGCATACAGGTCAACCTCTCTGCCAAGGCGTTTATGGTCAGGCAGAATTTTTCCTTCCTGACTTTGATGAAACCCTTACTCCTCGCCATCTCGCTCCTCTGCCCAATACAGCCCCCTTCCAAAGTGATCACCAGCTCACCTTAGCTGTGGTGGCCTCTCCTCATTGCCCAAAACTACGCACCACGGTGGCCCAGTCAGTGGCTCAGCTCCAGCATGGCCTGCCCACCCTCTTCTTCCCCCCGATTCCCTGAATCTCCCTGCAGTGACATATCAAAACTATTTGATGATGCTGAAGTTGCTGTTATGAATGTCGCAATGATTGCTTCATTCAACCCCTCAGCCAAAATCACCCGCCACAGTATCTCCCTTTTCACCCAACTTCCTGAAGCCCACAAAGAAGCTGAAGTTCTCCTCACAGCTTTTGTTGAAACACTTTCCTGTCATTATCTTGATGCGGAAGAGAAAAACCTTAAACACTGACCTCAACCCCCACTATGCAGATGCCCCAACGCCCTGGCTCTCTGCTCTAATCTTGTACTGTAACCAACATCCCTTGATCGAGGTGGGTCTTTCTGAAAACCAACTCCCCGACCCCTCCTCACCCTCTGCCATGGTGGGTTAGCAGTTTCTGCTTCCCACCTGGTTAGTAGTTTTGTTTTGTCGTTTTGAGTGTTGTGTTTGGTACTGTCCATCCCCTGGTTGACATACCTCGAACAAATTGAAAACAACGTACCAAGAATGGGATACAGCCACAGATGGGGTTGTAAATGGGCTCAGGTTTCTGCTTGGCTAAACACCCTGATCTGTGAACACCAACACTGAGTTGGAGTCCAGTATAAAGGCAAAAACATAAGAGATGGAGGAACTTGCTTGAGCTACTTTTTCTGACGATTCCACACCAGGAAATTTATTATAGCTTGTACACAGGTCCATCGACTGGAAAAATCCATAGCAGAAACACCCAAAGAAGCTGCAACCATAGTACACAGGTTTTACACAAAATTGTATAGATCTGAGCCAGTTGAAACAAAAAATTTGAAAAATTCCTTAGAAGTGCACATATTGACACTGCAGTTCAAAATTCATTTAATTAACCTAATATCACTCAAGGAATTGTGGGAAGTAGTACGCGGTGCACCAAGAGGGAAATACCCTGGACCTGATGGTATTTCCAGTGAATTTTATATAAAAATATTTTACTAACATCTCTAATGTTCTTCTAGCTTCAATGAAAAAGTGTATTATGGAAACATGCCTCCTACCTGAAGGCAAAGAAGCATACATGGTCACATTATTCAAGAAAAGAGACAGATTAGACCTATCCAGCTGGCGCCCAATTTCCTTAACCAATACAGATACAAAAATTTTCACAAAAATTATGGCTAAATGACTAGGATCAAATGCAACCGATGTGATATCCCCATCACAATATGGATTTGTCCCAAGAAGATCCATATGGGATAACATCCACACTGTTGCAAATGTCTGCCAGTCCAAAACCTCTGGAGCCCTTGTCTTTTTAGACCAACAAAAGGCATATGATAGGGTGAACTGGACCTATCTTAGGGCCTGCCTTCAAAAATTCAAGCCTCCAAATAGATTAATAAACTGGGTAATGTTGTTTACAGAGTCTGCAACCATGGCTGTGCGGGGAGCAGGCTTCTTAACCAACCTAGTTATCCCACAGAGAGGACTAAAACAAGGAGACCCCTTAATCCCTCTACTCTACAACTTTAGCTTGGATCCTCTAATCCAATATAAAAACACTACTCAAAGGAATCAACGTCAAGGCCAACCACCAGTCAAAATGATGGCCTTCGCTAATGATTGCATGGTAGTCATATCCAACAATCAAGACGCTTGCAGAATTGAGAAGATAATTCAAGACTATTCAGTCATAAGTAACGCATCACTTAACACTGAGAAAACGGAAATCATACTCCTGGGAAAGTATCAGACCCAGTGGATGCCATCTACACAGGGCCAACAAGCTAGTACAACATCAAGACTCCTGACCAGACATAGGAGGCGAAAATTAGCAATGAACTCACTAAAACTTCCATTCATAACCAAGCCAACAGCTGGCCCTGTTCGTCACTTGGGAGTATGGTTGGAAGCAGGAGGTTACGCTAACTCCATAATGGAAAATCAATTATTGGATAAAATACCAAAACGCATTGCCTCCTTACATGGACACCAAACAGGTCTAACAGGAAGGGTCACGGTAGCCAACTCTATGATTTTACCAATCATATGGTTCACGACCCATGCAATCGCTTTCTCACCATCTTTCTTCAACACAGTCCACGCCCTATTACAAAGATGGCTATGGTCCAACCATAACCCCCCTGTACGCCTCAAAACCCTATTTGGCTCTAGAAGGAATAAAGGTATGGGGCTTACTAATTACGTTGAGCAAGCAACCCATATACTGAGATCCTGGATAGCTCAGGTGACTAGACCAGATCTTCCAGATACACACTGGTCCAGAACAGCAAGATATAACTTCACACATACACTACAATTAAGAAACCCAGATCACCTGAACACATTAATCAAGTATTTGGCATCCCATCCCACAACTGCAAGACCACATGGCACTCCAGCACGCTTCAAACGAATACTCCTAGCCATGAGAAGAGCGACATGGCGGATTCATATAAATGATCAACCAGTCACTGAGGACGCCTAAGGATAACTCACAGACAAAAGATCAACTATTAAATTGTCACAGACAATATAATAAGCAAAAGCCCAAATACCATAGCCAGAATAGATTACCTGGACCATATGGACATACCCTACAACCTGTAGACTTAAAGAAGAGTATGTAGATACACACATCACCCTCTACTCCAACCCAGGATAAGAGCACATGTATGGAGATGTATGAGGAGAGTATATCAAACAGCTGAACGGTCAAATGCCACTCATACCTCATGTGAAATATGTGGTCAGTATAAAAGCCTAGCCCACCGTTTAGAACAATGCCCAACATCAGTGGCTGTATGGAAAGAGGCCATGCATCTTTTCCGCCAAGAAAACGAACATTCATTTAGCCTAGAAAGGAACATGTTCGCTATAAACATGGACCTCCTATCCACCCATCTCTCAGGGCGCTAATAGTAGCAATAGCACTATGGACGATACATACAATGGTACTGGAATCGTTCACAGGAGCAGTGCCAACAATCCAAGAAGCCATTAATCGCTTCCACAGCCATATATTGGAACATTTTCAAGCATGGCTGTTTGGACATATGACCCCCCATAACAGAAGGACAATTAACACATGGTTCCCCATATGGTTCTTAAAAGTTGATCCTTTCCTTTACGAATGCTGCAACCAAGGATAAGCCAGCATAACCCCCTCCCTACCGTCCTAATCTTGGTTATCCTGGAGGCAACAAGAGGTGCTTTGAACCCTCTGGGGTGTCTTTAATTGTCGAATTTTATTAGTTTTTTCACTATATCAGAAGTGCTTGTCCCCTGGGCGACCTTCCCCGAATAAATAAAAGTAAATTCCAATTGCAATACCCCATATCAGAGAGGGAAGCAACATGACAAGAATTGGCAGTTGGCAAATAACACTGAGTAATCCTAATATTGCACCAGAGCCAGAAGATTGGTCCTGAGCACTTGCCAACGGGCTTTGTCAAGAATGCTTGAAATGTGAGCCAGCTTTGAGCAAGAGATACTAGTGAGAGGTTGCTGAATAATGCCCCCAATCAGAGCCATAAGGAGGAGGTATTAATGAGAAGCGCCAGATATGAGGTAGTCATGCATGGAGTGAACAGCATCTAAAAGTTGACAACTATGAGCTTCTTGAATTTGAGAACAGGATGAGCGATGGAATTTGGGGAGGCTGGAAGCTTTATGGCCCAATTACAAAGAACTTGGCCTGTGAAACAAAGGGCATAGGCTGCAATGTCTCAATCTAGGATGTTTGTGAGATTGGAGGGTTCAGATCTATGGAAAGAGCCTTATCACTCAGGTCCTCAAATATGTGTGAGGGAGCTCAAAATTTATAAAATTTCTAATGGCCAGTTTTGTTGAAAGAACAGCTGTTTTATAAAATTGGCTATGCAAAAAGGGAACTCAGGAAGCAAGTTAGATCTGGCACAAAATAATTTGATCAATAATGGATGGCATTTCTTCAGGAGGCTTGACAATAATATTAGGAGTATCTGCAAAAGGAGCCAAATCTAAGAGAGTATCAAAGTCCAATTTAGAATTGATGACAGAGGGAGAATTAGCCATGAGTTGTTCGAGATGGTCACTACTTTGGTTTCATCAGGGTTGGATACCATTTCCAATAGTTTAGTGGAAGGACTGCCTATGGGTGCTTGACTTGGAGTGTGGGTCCTAGGAGGACCATAGAAGAGATTTCTTTGCACAGAACTACTCATCAAGCAGAAGAGCCGAGCATCTTTATCAGACAGATTGCCAATATATTTCTGTACCAAGAATTCAATTTGACATATGAGCTAAGAGGGGGATGTCAGAATTTTTATAATAGTCAACATTATCTAATTTATAATAATTAAACTCAAAGTTTGGAGAACGTAACCTCAAAATTAATGAGATAAGCTCTTCTGAAAGATGTAAGAATGATATGAGCAGAAAAGTTAATTAGATTAATAGTAAGAGCGAATAATAGATCATTTTTAATTGTGCCATGAGACAAACATCAATGGTAGGAACCTTCTGTCAAGGATGAGGAGAGAGATTAGGATATCAAGGATGCTAGACCAAGATCCTGAATATGATAATGAGTCATACAAAGTGCATTAAAAAGTTCTGGGACAAACGTTTTAAAGACACAACTTTACAAATAAATAAACTTTCTTTTATCATAATTTAACATACAACCTTTCCCTCTCTATACATATTTATATTATTAATTTATTTTATTGCAAGGAAGGCTGACCATAGGACGAAAACTTCCAAATATGACTCAGAAGAGACAAAACTTAGTACCAGGGAAGGCACCCCAGAGAAGCGATGCTATCTCTTGTTGCCAGCGGGAACGCCACTTATGGGGAGGGGGAGGGAACGTGTGAAGGGGCCGTAGCCACAATTAAACACGTGTGGAGGAAGAGGTCTGATTTGATGAACCAGACTGGGAACCAGGAGGAGACCAGCTGTCAGCGACGCGGTGGGAGGTATCCAAACATCCACGCTTGAAAGTGGTCCACCAAATGAGACTGGAATCTATGGACAGCTTCTGGGAGGGTGGGGGTGGAGCCTGAGATGGCATCTAAGACAATCGTATGGATGGTCCACGTGGCGATTGCAACCACCAAAGCATGGAGGGAGGGTGGAAGGGAGGAGGCCATTGATAGAGCAAACATATCTCTTGACAGACTGAAGGGATGCGTTTGATCCTGGCCCAGCAGACGTTGAAATTCGCGCCATATTACTTTAAAGGTAGGGCACTTCTCCAGGCGGTGGAACAGCGTTTTGTACTGGCCACACACGACACAGGATGAGTGTAAAGCGTTAGAGCGCTCAGCTGTACGATACACCCGCCTCAGGCAGCACCACACATGGGAGAGGACTTGAGGCTGCAACAGAGGATGGTGTGCGTATTTCCAGATAGATTTTTGGGTCTCAATGAAGTAAGGGATGTCCATCATGTCCAGGTAGTCCACCCTGGATAGGACATGGGGCCGTGTGGGGATCACGCCATCTTGGATGGTTAGCCCCTGTACCTTTTGTGTGGACTGAGGAGAGGGGCGGCCTCTCTGGGCTGTGTGTCCGCTAATACAAATTCTCCACTCAGCGCTCCACATGGAGAGGAGGATTCGTTTTTAGTGGGTTTTAGTCCCGTGAGGACCTGTGGCCGATGTGTGTGATGTGAGGTATTTCATCAGGGAGTGGGGGTTTGATGGGTTGTTGAGGCCCAAGGCTTGGGAGAAGTTGGAGCGGGCCACGCGGGACCAGTGTTGGGAGGGGAGCTTAGGGGCGGTGACAGCCGCTATCCAGGTACCCAAGATCTTGGCAACATGGGCTCTGAAGTCAAGCAGACCCATGCCACCATGATGATGAGGGCTAAACATGACCTCTAGCCGTACTGGTGGAGGGCGGCCTGACCAAAGCCATCCTTGCAGCAGGGCATACAAGGATTTGAAGAAGCTTGGGGAGAAGGGGATGGCGTGGGCTCCAAACCAGACTTTGGAGTGGAGCATAGAGTTTGCTAAAACAACCCTGCCAGTAAGGGAAGTAGGGTGGGCTCTGAGAGAGGCGATTCGCTTCATCACGTTGTCCAGAATACAGCACTCCATTACTGCTGACGCATATCCGCCTGCCTCCATCCACATGCCCAGATGGCGTACCGGTCCTATGGTAGGGCGTGTCATGAAGGGGAGCACCAGTGGGGCGGTGTGTGTTGAGCTGATAGGGCGAGGACATGGGCGAGCAGATGGGCCGGGTTGGGACTAATTGCTGGGGCCCAGCAGTTCTAAACCGACTAAGGAGGATGATTTTGGTTTTGGAAGCATTCAGTGCCGCGTTACTTACCCAGGAATACTCCTGGATGAGAGCTTCAAGCGCGCGTGCATCTTGATTATTAGACACCCCAACCACACAATCATCTGCGAACGCCATTATCTTGACTGGGGCTTGGCCTGGCACATGGACCCCAGTGAGTTGGGCATTCACATTTCGCAGTAATGGGTCAAGGCTGAAATTGTATAAGAGTGAACTGGGGGGGTCCCCTTATCGCAAGCCCCTTTGAGGGCGGACTACTTCCGTTAGGAAGCCAGGGCCACATACTGCCATTGTTGCAGATTCTGTGAGCAGCATCACCCAGTTGATGAAGCGAGGGGTAAGCGGAATTGATGGAGGCAGGCCCTGAGGTATTCCTAGTTTACTCTATCATAGGCCTTCTGTTGGTCCAAGAATACATGTGCCCCAGAGGTTGTGGACTTACATGCATTAGCCACAGAGTGCACGTTATCTCAAATTGACCTTCTGGCTATGAAACCGAATTGTTCTGGGGAGATGGTGGCAGATGCTACAGTCCCTAAACTGTTAGCCATTATTTTTGTTAAAATTTTAGTGTCTGTGTTCGTTAAAGAAATGGGGCGCCAGTTAGCTAAGTCTAGCTTATCCCCTTTCTTGAAGAGTGTGACAGTAAAGGCCTCATGTCCTCCTGATAGGAGGCGCGTTTCCAACAGGCTTTGATTTAAGTGAGGCGAGCAGCAATGGGGATATATATTTGAAATACTTTTTGTAGAATTCATATGGAATGCCATCTGGGCCTGGGCATTTTCAGTTTGGTGCACCATGAATGGCTGTCCATAATTCGTTTGGAGTAATCAAATTCATTATTTCCGGGTATAAGAAAATGGTGCAGATGTGGGCTCAGTTGAGAAATTCCCCACTTCAGCCAGCTGAATTGGATCAGATCAGTACAACTTGAAGTAATACTTTTGTGTTTCAATTGCCACTTCGTCTGGTGTATCTGCAATGGAATCATCCAATCTTTGCACCTGTGTGTAGGCCACACTCTGGCATGGTGCGAAATTTTTTTAAAGAAATGTGCGGTGCACTTGTCACCTTTTGTGATGTGTTTGGCCCTGTACTGAACACAAACCCAATGTTTGCGTTGCCTTTTGAGTGCGTTGAGGTGGGGCTGCCTCCACCCACTTCCAGCCCCATGCAGAGCTGTATCCTGTAGTTGGGATATTGGACTCCAGGTGTGCCAACTCTGCCAGAGCATGCAAAATGACTGCCAATGTGGCTCGTGAGCGTCTGGAGGATAGATGGTAAGAGTGGCAGATGGTATCATCTTTGAAAGTTGCCCATGTGGAAATGGGGTCCACACAAAACGGTGCAACAAACTCTTTTGCCAAAGTTGCTGATTCTAGCCACTTGGAAATCCTGGTGACGCAAGCTCGGAGGGGCGGATTTTGCACCAATGTGGGGCCTTAGCAGCTGTGACAGGTAGGTGGTAGGTTATTGAGACCAGTTGATGGTCGGAGAATTCCATTTTTGTTCTTTTGAAGTGGGAGATGTGGGGTTGGAATTTCGCCGGCGTTAGGATAAGGTCAATGCGGGTCATGGACCTTAATTGGCCATTGTAAACGTGGGGGCGCATCATGTTTTTGAGCAGCGGGGCATGTCATGGCAGCATATCCATAACCTGAGGGTTGCCTTTAGAATGCGCAGTTCTATGTGACCATGGGGGGCGTGGGGTGAGGAAGGCCACTGGTCCGTTGGTGTGTTTAGCCAACAGTTCATGTCGCCAACTACAAAAGGGTCTGGGGGTAGTGGGAGGGATTTGACGGATGAGAAAAATTCCTGACGCTTGCGTGCACCGTTTGGGGCATAGATGTTGACAATTGCATGCGCTACGTCAGCCCACAAGAAAGTAACAAAGAGAACTCAGCCATTTAGAAATGTTTCTGACAATAAAAATTTGAAGAGATTGTTTCTCTGAATTAGCACCTCACAGTGCTCTGACCAAAAGGATAAGGATGGGAGGAGCATTGTTTTCAAGCTTCCTCGGAACCTCATGGACAGTGGGACTCCTGGATAGCCAGGATATCCATGGGTAAATTTTTTTGTAAAAAACTCAGTTTCCTAGCCTGGGACGGGAAGGCCTTGAGTCCGGCGATATTCAACGTCCCTAAAGTGAAGTTTCCCCCATCACACCTTAGGTGCGAGGGGGTGGCACCTGGGCCCACCAGCCTCCTCTAGATCTCCACGGGCCTTCACAGTTGTGCAGGTGTTAGCAGCAACGCTATTGGGATTTTTGTTAATTTTTGCAGAAAGAGTTTCATTGGCTTTAGCCTTTGCTTTTTATTTTCCCAACGTCAAACGAATTTTTTGCGGTGTGGATGAGTTTGGTGCACCATTGAGTGGGTCAAAAAGAATTTTTTCAGTTGGGATGGGTCCCAAGTCAGTTTTGACTGGAGCTTGGGTGCAACGATTGGGTGAGATTGAGTCCCCCATCGGATCCTTGGATTGAGTGGCCCACTTGGCATGGGCTTCTTAATCTGATTGGTTGATGGATTCCCAAGTTGCTTCCACCGCGAAGGTTTCTTTGTCCTCCTGGCGTTGGGAGTGTGGGATAGAGGTGGTGGCTTTGGCCGCTTCCTTGGCCGCGGCCCTGTGGGCCTGCTTGGCCTTCTTCCACTCTTGCAGGGAGATAGGCCTTACCAGTAGGTAGCAGCCTTGTGCTCCCCATGGGAAAGCCTCTTTGGTGCTTGCGGTTGGTTTGTAGTGCGCCTCTCCACTGGCCATAGCTGCTGAGGGGTGCTCTTGGAATGTGACGCCCTCTTTGGTGGGGCATGCGTGCACTTTATGGCTGAACGCATCACAGTGGGTGCAAATGGGGGCGCTCTGTCCACAGTCACCCGGAATGGGTGAGTGGTATGCCCTGTTATATCAATAAAAGTGGAGTGCGGGATCTGGGTTAGGTCCTTCATGATCTCCTTGGTTGGGGTCAGGACTGCAATGGCTTTGCCGGTGCACAGGTGTGGCATCAGCATGAAGCGTTGCATTTCAAAGGATTGTATTTCACTGTATATGGCGAGACCATCTTTCAGGTGTTGTTCCAAGATGTCACGTTTTACCATAGTAGGCAAAAAGTCAAACGTGAGGAAAATTTGGTTTGATTTTGTCCATCTGGTGCATTTGGTTTTGATGACCCTTTGCCCTTCAGGGAGGTTGACCACTATGCGCACCACAGCAGCCTTGTCTGCTGCCTCTTTGTTTTTGAAACCTAGGTCCAGCCAACTGCGTGACATGGAGTGAGGTGCGACATACACCGCGGTTGGGAAAATTGTGTGCACATCTTCTAAAATTTTTCCCATAAGGCCATTTGTTGGATGTCCAGAAACACGCGGACTCTGAATTCCACCGACGAGAGTGGCTGGGAGTGTGGCATGTTGATGTACTGGTTGCATCGTGCTTGCCATGCGAGTACTTCTGGGGAAATAGTGACCGCCTATTTTTTAAAATTTTTGTCTATTCTGCCAGTTTCTCCAGGCATTTTCAAACGTTGGAGGCCGCGGGCCTTCCACCTGCTCCTCTTACCTTACTTGCCCAACTGCTCCCTGACATGGGCGCAGACTAATCTCCTCTGTGAGATTATCAAACTAGATTCAGACTTGAATTGAATAGGTTGCATTAGTGATTGCAACAAGAAAGAAAAGTCTATACATATTTATATTGCTAAAACAATTGTTAAAAGGTATTCACATAGTTCCTATTTTGTATAACCATGTCTAAACCAGCTGTTATATTCTTCTGAATTGTCTCTACTTTATCAAAAGGATGAACCTTCAGTGCCACCTTCGGATTAGAGAACAGAAAGAAGTCAGACAGAGCCAAATCTGGTGAATAGGGTGGATAATTATAATCTGAAGGTGGCACTGAAGGTTCATCCTTTTGATAAAGTAGAGTTAATTCATAAGAATGTGACAGCTGGCTTAAACATGGTTATACAAATTAGGAACTATGTGCATACCTTTTAACAATTGTTTTAGCAATATAAATATGTATAGAGAGGGAAAGGTTTTATGTTAAATTATGATAAAAGAAAGTTTATTTATTTTCAAAGTTGTGTCTTTAAAACGTTAGTCCCAGAACTTTTTGAATGCACTATGTAAGCCTTGACTGGGTAAACCAGCTTTCTGTGACTAGAATTGTCATAAGTGATCAATCATCCAGGCACAACATTGGGTCATGAGGACCGCACTCTGAGGAGGTAGTAGTGAGGAAGAGAAGGAAGAGAACCGCATGCCAAAGGTTGTCTTTAGCAGCGTTAAGTGAAGATCAGCTGTGCTCTGCTATAACCAAAGATATTTGACCTAGTCTGAGGTGGCATCTTCCTATCCCAATTATATTCTCACTGGAAATTTAGTCAAGAGGGGGATGTGTTGTGGTTTTTGCCCACCTTTCCAGCTGCTTAAGTTACCTGTGGATTGCTAGGGATAATTCCCGTTGGCAAGTAAATTAGATATCAGTTAACACTGGCTTTGGATTAATAAAGTTTGGGATTTTGGGTAATTTTCCAGGTTTGGATCCATCAGGGATTAATCTGGTGAATGCTTGAGATCTCATTGAGCAGAGTTGCTGACAAAATGGGGAATCTGATAATTGATTGATGATTAACTATCAGGTGTACCGATTGGGATCAGTCAGGTTTCATCACTGACTGATTGGGAATGTAAGTAGTAAGTTGCGAGGCGAGTGATGTTACCTGCAACTACAAATTGATTAGTTGGTTCATGACCTGACATAATGGTAAAAAGTCCCATTACCTAAGCAGGTCGTTAGCCAAATATGGTTAGTTTTCTGTGTTTGAGTGGGAAACGTTTTGGACACGTTTTCTGGCTCTTTCTGTTTAGGTCTCAAGGATGCCCAATGGAGATATCATAACCAGATGGAGAAGACCATTGATGGTGAGACGTCAGAAGGAAGTCAATGGCAACAGCTGCTGTTTCATGGGCTGAGGCGCCAATTGAGTGGTTGGGCGCTGAATTCCTTTATAAATTTCTTAACAACTAACATTAATAAAAATGGTTTAGAAAAAGGTTTAAAGTTCAAAAAAGATTTATCCTATTGAAAGAAAAGAGTTCTTCCATTTGGACATAAGTTCTATTCATATTTAGTAATTTTTTTGTTATATTAAAGAAACTGTGGATTCTTTTGTCAATAAAGAGTGAGGATCAAGTATCCTTAGAAGAGAAGCTGAACTTAGACGGGAATCTTTGTAGACTCAGCATGATGAGAAGAAGGGCTGTAAACCTCTGAATCTGAGAGTAAATCAAGTTAGAAGGATCAGGGATTAAGTCCCTATAGTTGACATCAACAGAATTTTGTGGAGAATTACAGGCCTAGCGTTGAGCCATATCAGGTCTATCATTCTAACTATGGTAATAGTTGTCATACTATCATAATTCACTTATCAACTACTTTTTTAAACACCGCGAATTGTGCAAATACAGAACCTGTGCAGTTAACTTTTGGTGCTATCAATTTGCAAAGAACCCAGGATTGTAACATTTGGTACTCACAAGAAGAGTAGCTACTCCCAATTTTTAACAGAGGGTGAACCAAGATTTAAAGCAATCCTTGCGTAGTTATTCCAACGCTGGACAGAACAATTTGGACTTTAACCTTTCACTGGCGCTATTCGCCTATAATAATTTTACTCATACCTCTACAGGAATATCCCTCTTTTTTGCAAATTATAAGTATAACCCCAGCTTCAACCTAGGTTCACAGCTAGTGTCCACCGTTGTTACTGTCAATGAGCGCGCTAAAGAGCTCAGAGAAATAAACCAGGCAGTAAAAGATCGTCTTGTTGACGCTGTGAGGATCTACAAAGCATATGCTGACCACAAGAGCCGTGAAGGCCCTGAGTACAAGCCAAGTGACTTGATCATGGTCAACGCCAAAAATCTCCACCTGAAGCAACCCTGACGCAAGTTAGGCCCCAAGCGTGTTGGACACTCAAGATCAAGATGTTGGTCCATCTGCTTACCAGGTTGAGCTATCCCTTTTACCAAAGTGTTCTGCACCCTACTTGAATGCCTTCTGACCCCCTTCAATGGTCCCATGCCACCTCACCCTGAGCATGTCATAGTAGATGTCGAACCCCAATATGAATTTGAAGCTGTTCTTGCTTCCCGCCTAGCCTGACTCCTCCTACAATATCTGGTGTCCTGGAAAGGGTAGGATGAGACTGAGAACAGCTGGTTGTCCCATCAAAACATTGCCAATGCTTAGGACCTAATCCGTGACTTTCATGCTAAGTTCCCCAACACTGTAGGCCCTGCCACCCAAACCTTCTTGGCCGCCATGAAGCTTCCTACCCCCACAAGAACTTTGCTTTGGCTAATGTCCCCTCCAGTGGTGTGGAACTCTATCCAAGAGCAGAGGGTGATGTCACATTTATTGGCATATTTCCTGGTGTTGAACGACCCACCAAAACTAAGTTCAATAGGCCCTTAGAGTCAAGACCAGAACCCAAAAACGTAACTTATGATTTCTTTAAAGTTATTGGCTGGAAAGGGGTTCTGGTTTTTCTAACCAGGACTGATAGAAACGTCTATCCAGTGGCAGAAATCCGGTGGAAATTGACCCCAGAATTTGGGAAATTACGCGTTACAAAGCAATGGAATCTGGCCAAATTCATATAATTTTGATTTTGCTAAGTGGAGAAACTTTTACACCCTAAATTGGGTTTTGTTAATTGTCTTGAGAACATTGTGAATATTCACTTTATATTTTAGGCCCAAGCTGAGAAAGTCTTTGCTTTGCTCATATAAACAGTCAAAATTAAGGACCATCTAGTACTAAAAAAAAACAGTCAAAATTAATAAGGTTTGAGGACTATTTGCTGAAGTTTTCCTATAATTTTCTGTTTATTTTCATTAAGAAAGCCTTGGTTGAAGCTGTCACGATGGCCAGAATTCTTTTCCAGCTCTTTTATATCCCTCATATTTGGCGCAAAAACGCCCACCACGCTGTGGCTATTCTGACAACTCCATCACATTTTAGTTCACCACGTTCCACTGCAGTTCTTATGCTATCTATCCAAGCCCTTAGGGGCTCATGTCCCTGATGGTTGTCATCAGTTTGGTGTGTGTTTTATATAAGAAATTTATTAGGTGAAATAACTGAGACTACATATGAAGTCACTTCCTTTTTCTGGGACACTTTGCCTTGTTTAGGCACCTTTTTTACTGGTGCTTTTCTTCTCATGAACTCCTAAGCTCAGTTTCCTGTAACACATACCCAAACTTCCTGCATAGGATCAGCAGGATTAGAATCTGTAAAATAAGCTTGACAATGCACTTGTTTACATTTATAAATGGCATGCTTAAGCCCTTGGTGGAGTTGCTTTACTACGCCAGTAAAGTGCTGCCATTCTGCCATCCATTTTTGTTCAGCCTTTTCCAAATTGATAAGTTAACTCCTTTATTTCAACCCTGAGATTATACTAGAAAGTGCAAATTTTTCATCTCTTGATAAATTTTGGAGATATAAGGAATTGAATCTTCCATGGAGAATCTTTCAAAAATTCCTAAGAAAATTGGGCTGCAATGCTAGCACCTAACAGACCCTCCCTTAATCAGATTAATCATATATATTATATAAGGTGGGTCGCCCTGACAAATATCACACAATATGACATTTTGAAGATTTTTTATAAAAGGGTACTTTGAAAGTTTTGAATTACACTTCCAATGGGGCAGGCGTCTCTCAAAGTTAGTTTGAGTGGATTCTTTAAAGTGATAAATTAAAGTAAAAAACAGGTTATAATTAGACATAATTTTATTATTGGAAGGATGGAATATTTATAGGTTTTGTAATGGTTTGGATCTGTTTGATATAATTAATCATTGAGCGATCAAATCTTCTATCCCTTGATCAGGATGAGACTGATCTTTCTTATCAACATATATAAATCTAGTTTTCTTTCTCATAACAATCACTTTAGTTACTATGATTCGATTCAAATAGCAAATTTGGATAATCACAAACAGGAGAGATGGGCGACTTTATCAATAAAAATAATACAACATGGGTGAGCGTCATGGCGAGCGGTGCACTTAACGGTGCAATTAAGGGCAAGAAACGCCCTGGAAAGGGACCAGGAACCCAATCCGCAAAGAAATTGCAAACTCAGACACTGTCTGGGTTTATGGTATTCACTGTAAAGCATGCGCAATATATGTACATTCAGTTCAATCAACCCTTGTCAAAGGTGGAGCACGGGATCAGACTCTTCCTTGGGGATGAGTCACTGACCCTGTGGGAGAAAAGGTGTGAGGCACAGCTCTCACTTTTCCCTCACGTGGTGTACATAGCCACCAACAATATAGGCTGCAGCTGAATCAATATTGGTTTTGAAACAGCTGATGAAGCCAATGCCACAGCAAAAGTCTGTGTGGAGTTTTCCCTCCCCGAGGGCAAAAAAATTGTGTGCACCATGTGCACCAGATGGAACAAAGCGAAAACTTTGTTCATCTCTTTTGACTCCCTCCCCACCAACCTTCCTCATAAGGTAATTGAGGAGGAGCTCCGCAAAGGTCTTGTGGCCTATGGAGAAATTCAGCAACTTGAATTACAGAGATTTCGCCTGATGCCCAACCTGTGCATGGGCAAAGCTATCGCTGTAATCAACCCCTTCCCAGAAGTGGAAGAGGACCTATCCAGATTCCCCACACAGCAGAATTTCACTTTGCAGATAGGGGCCAGTCAGCCACATTCTGAGTTACACTGGAACGCGCACCGCCCATTTGCAATCACTGTGGCTCACTGGGCCACAAGGAACACACATGCTCTGTGAAAGAGGGCTTAATGGAAAATGATTATTGTGAGGAAGCACTGGACAAAGATAATGAAAACTTCGCCAAAATGACTGATGGTCACCACCCATTCCGCTGGGATGAAGATGGACTATACTCCATCGTGGACCCAGTTACATGCAAACAACGTAAAACGGTACAAAAAGCCCACAAGTGAGCAGCGGCCAAAGCGGCAGCACATGTGGAGTCCGCCATTAACCCCATACAAATTTAGGAGGATATTTTATATATTCATTCAAGCCAACCAATCAGAACAATATGCCCAGGTCGAAAATTTTCACAGTAACTTGACTGAGTCACAAAGTGACATCAGTCATGCACATACTGAGGAACAATGCAACTGCAATTTGGGTGAAAATGTGGTGCACAATTCACCAAAGTCAAACCTCAAAAATATAGAATCCAATCAACAATCTGCATCAAATCAACACGAGACCTGTGTGGGAAAGGTTGACACAAATGCAAAAAACTGCAATTCCCATGAATCATTAGATCAGATCAAGGGAACCAACAATGGCAGTGAAAGAGTTGGAGCACAGACGCGGAGCATGGCCAAAATGAGCCGCGGTGGGATAGGCCAGAGGGCCCTCCCAACCGCTCCTGAGGCGCCATGGGCACCTCAGTGTCAATAGGGATGCTAAACATCGCGGGAGTCAGGGCTCATACATCCCAAGCCAAAAAGCTGGTATTCCTGCAAAAACCTCATGTAGACATCTTGGCCATCCAAGAAACCCACTGTATACAAGGGGAAGAAAGATCCTGGTCAACCAGGGTCGCACCATCACAATCATTATGGACGTCTCACTGTGGGGTGATCATCTGAAACAACATAAAAATTTAAAATTACAAATTTTTCATCACACTTACACGGTCAAGTCCTGGTAGCAACAATCACATGCCAAGAGGAAATAATTTTGATAGCATGTGTCTATGCACCGTGCACTGCAACCAAGAGAAAACAAATTTTTTAAAACATTCCTACTCTCACCCTCCCACCAGATACCATTATGTTAGGCGATTTCAACTGTTGGGATAACCCCAATATGGATTGATGGCCTAATCCCAGGAGATACCCACCTGGACACATTAAATTCCACACAATGAAGGCATCTCTTGGCTTACAGGATGCTCTCCCCCCCCATTTCACCACTCCTTCCACACATGATGCGGCCCAACATACGTGAGGGAGCGCTCATATCAATGAGTCGCATTGACTGCATCCTCATCCCGCAATCCCACTGCTCAAGGATCTCCAACTTTACAACAAAAAAGATCAATTTTTCTGACCACCGATTGGTTATGGTGCAGTTAGCGCCAACCCGATCCCATACACAGGTGTCACCTTGGAGAAAGCTTCACCCAGAAAATATAAATTTCCTGAGATATCTGACTGGGTCAAAAACGAGGCTACAAACCCAGAATTCACAGCCCCATTCACTATGGATCCCATCAGAACATGGGAAAATTTCAAAAGGATTTAATCAACAAAACCTGACATATTGCATCACATATTTACACCACAGACACGGCCACAATCAAGCGTACCTTGGCGGAACTAGACCACCTGGAGATAAATACTCCAAGATCTGGCTATAGCCCCAATTGGGGATGCAAATGGGCAGAATTGTCTGCCTGACTTAACAATCTCATCTTTGAACACCAACACAGAATCAAAGTATTGAATAAAGGTAAGTTCATATAGGAATGCAAAACCTGTTTGACATACTTTTTCACCAATTCCACTCCTGCGGAAACCAGCCCACGTGCACACAGGTCTGCAAGACCAACAGCACTGTGGCAACTGACCCTGAGGAGGTCAAGGTGGAAGTACACCGTTATTACACCAAATTATATCATGAAACGCCAACAGATTCACAAAAAATTAAAGAATTTATACAAACTGCTGAGATACAAAGTACACCACCAAATTACAACATACTATCTTTAATTACATGGGAGGAGCTTTGGGAGACAATTCGCGGTGCACCACGTAGGAAATGCCCAGGGCCTGATGGAATACCCTACAAATTTTACAAAAAATATTTTCAACAAATCGCCCCCCTCCTATTGGCGTCTATGAACCTTTGCTTGTTGGAAACACGCCTATTATCATGAGGCCATGAATCCTACGTTATAACCTTGTATAAAAAGGGTGACAAGTTGGACCTGGCCAACTGGCGCCCAATTGCACTCTCCAACACTGACACAAAAATTCTGACAAAAATTTTAGCAGCTAGATTAGGCGCAATTGCATCTGACGTCCTATCACCTAAACAGTTTGGGTTTATACCAGGGCGTTCAATCTGGAACAACATTCACCCTGTTGCAAACATTTGCCAATACAAAGCAACTGTGCCCTGGTCTTCTTGGATCAGGAAAAGGCGTATGACCGTGTTAGCTGGCCATACCTAAAAGAATATCTACATGCCTTCAATCTCCCACCAAGATTCATAAAATGGGCGATTCTCCTAACAGAATCTGCAACCATGGCTGTATGCAGCCCTGGATTCCTAACAAACAAGATTAAACCACACAGAGGGCTCAAACAAGGGGATCCCCTCAGCCAACTGCTATACAATTTCAGCTTTGACCCACTCCTCCAAGTAACTGACTCACGTCTCATGGGGATAACCGCACAAGGACAACCAACAGTCAAGATACTGGCCTTTGCAGATGACTGCGTAGCAGTTATAGCAAACAATGTAGATGCCCAACAGCTGGAACACACTCTAGAGGAATACTCCAAGATGAGCAATGCATCGCTCAACAAAAGAAAGACAGAAATCATCCTCTTAGGCAAATACACAAGCAACTGGGCCACAACATCAGAACCTCATACCAAAACACAAAGAAAAAACCCAATCATTTTACCCTTTGCAACACCTCCCACCACCACTCCTGTCCAACACCTTGGAATCTGGCTAGAATCAGGGGGATATGCTAATGAGACAATGGAAAGTAACCTGTTACAACGGGTATCCAAACGCGTCGCCTCCTCAAGGGAAGAACCCCAGGATTAACAGGACGAGTTACAGTTGCTAACTCGCTCATCCTCCCAATACTGTGGTACCAGGCCCACGCGATCGCCTTCTCACCTACCTTTATAACCTCAATCCGCGCGCTCATCCAAGGCTGGCTGTGGCCTGGCTCTCACCCTCCTATACGGATGGAAACACTATTTGGCCCATGCTCAAGTGGAGGCATGGGACTAATAGATTTCGAGAGCCACGCCAATCACATCCTAGGTACCTGGATAAAGGAAATCCTTGCTCCAGACCTCCCACAACAACATTGGTCCAGAGCAGCAAGGACTAACTTTTCACAGGCGCTCAAATTAACCAACCCACATAGTCCACCCAGACTACTTTCATACCTTGCCAAGCACCCTACTGCAATGGGTCCGCATGGAACCTCCCCTCATTTCAAACATATCCTCTGAACTATCCGCCATATGGGATGGACCATAGAGAACACAGGTACTATACAGGGAAGGGGACAACCCAGCCCCCAATTCAAATTAAAAAACCCAGAAAACCACCCTCAGAGAGATATGCTCGCAACAACCCCAAACATAGCTAGGATAGAATACCTAGATATGTTGGACATTCCCTATGATTTAACCACACAGAAGGCAGTGTGGAAAATGACTCACCACCCACTCCTACAGCTGAGGATAAGAGCAAACGCCTGGCGCTGTCTGAGAAGGACCTATAGGATGGCGGACTGCTCCAACTCCCTCCACAAAACATGTGCAGTATGTGGAGGGGAGGGATCACTACATCACTGCTTAGAAACATGCCCCCCAACCAAAGCTATATGGCAGGAAGTCGCACGCCTGCTTAAGATCCAAAACGAACAGGAATTCTTGATATCAAAGAGCATCTTCACGCTCCATATCGAGTCACCAATCCCATCTTCCCTCCATTCCCTAATAATACCCATTGCAATGTGGACAATCCACACAATTGCATTAGATGCGTTCAAGGGCACAGTCCCAACCATTCATGGGATTATTAACAGATTCCATGTTCACTACTGGAGCACTTCCAAGCCTGGCTCTATGGATATATGAGACCAAGGCAAAAAGCCTCATAGAATCATGATTTCCACTCTGGTTCCTCCACACAGACCCTTTCCTTCACACCTGCTCCATAGCAGGGGAAACCCCCTCAGAGTAGTGCGCCAACCCCCATACCTGGCAGTCCCGCTGGCAACAGGGGTAACTTGAGTACCCTGGGGTGCCCAATTTTATATTTGTCAGTTATTTCCTTAGTTTTACGTATATTTGGTAATGTCCATCCCCTGGTCGGCTTACCTCGGTTAAATAAACATTTATAAATTTAGATAGATTACTTTCTCCTTCCAATAGTGCCAGGGAATTAATGAAGTAGACTTTTGGAACCAAAAGAATTTGGCAAATTCTGACACATCTACACTCAAGATTCAATTGTGGAGGAGGATGAATTCTTAAAAATCTGGGATGAATTCAGTTTATCACTACACCATTATCCACATGAACAATTGAGTATTCAAATCCTTTTCAAGTATGACTCAATATGGACCATACCAGTTGGATCATAACTTCTCAGTACATCCACCAGGCTGAGAGTGATAATACATAATTTAAATTCCCAATCTGTTATTAAGGCATGGCGGGTTTATGCCTGATTACTTTTTTGGGTCTCCTTTTGAGTGGTTATTTCAATGGATTTCATGTCTTGATCTTGAAGATGAATAATTAAATCAGCCAAATTTCTCATAACAAAATCAGAGTTTTTGGGTATATTTTATTCGATTATGGCCTATATACTAGAAGTGATTGATGGATCTCGCTCATATATATGCATTTGAAAGGCGACATCTTGATGATCCAACGATAGCTTATTTGATAAGCAAATAAGGCACTTGGAAAATAGATTTTCCACTGAAAAGGATTGGTAGAAGCCATCTACCTTAAATCAAGCCTAAAGTTCCATTAACTTTTTTGATGGATCCATTTGTGGATGGATTGTAAGGAATGACAAATTGTTGGGTAGTATTAAATAATTTGGATAATTCCTGTAAGAGTTGAGAGGTAAAATTAGTCCCATTGTCGGACATAAGGACTTTGGGACACCCATGTTGGGTGATGATGTGCTGGTAAAGAAACAGTGCAGTAGTCTTAGCAGAAGGGGTGGCAATGGAAATGACCTCAACCCATTTAGTGAGGTGATTGACTGCCTTAATGATATACTGATGACCATGCGATCCCCAAGGAAAAGAGCCTACAAAATCAATGCTTACCACTGTGAATGCTTTAGTTGGGGGAATAACTTGATGTTGATAGGTAGGGTTAATGGCTCCATAGATTTTACAAACGAGACATGAGTTAAGGGTCTCTCAGTGAATTCAGTCATGTTTATTTAACTGAGGCAAGCTTACCAGGGGACAGGCATTACTGAAAGAAAGAAACAAAAGAAAGAAAGAAAAAAAGAAAGAAAGAAAGAAACGACATGAAACGACATGAAACCTGAACAGGGTCAACTCTGTCAAAGAAAGTTTTTCCACCTCCAGATCAGGACTCAAATTTTTCTGGTTACGTCATGGGTAAAGTTTTTGTGTTATTAGACCTACTAACCGCTAATAGCTTCCTTTGGCTGGCACCCCAATCAATGTGCAAAGGTGGGAATCAAACCCACAACCTTCAAGTTGGTAGCTGTAAGCCTTACTGACTCGCCTTCCAACCCTGAATTCAGTCATGTTATTCTAATAATATTGAGTTTTCAACAGTTCTTGAGTCTTCTTTAATTCGCTGTGACCTACTTGTTCATGTTATTACATAACAGCATGAAATCTATAATGTTTAGGTGCAAAAAGGATAACCATTTGGACTTGACCTGTTTATACAAGGCTCCTTCTTGAACCATGGTATCTTTTTTTAGTACTAGATGGTCCCAAGAACCATGGTATCTTTGGTGATTTTTTTTAAAAATTTGATCCTCTTCAGTGTCATAGTTAAATGACATCATAGTGGGGACCAACCCTAAGGATAAGGCTGGGCGCCAGGAGACCCAAAAGGTGAAGCTACAGGCCCTTCCTGACCTCAGGAATACACTAGACCAACACTGGGTAAAGGCTAAATATGTCCAGGCTGGTACTAGTGAGGTGCCGAATGCCCAGCCCCTTACGTCAGCCCAGGCATTAAAACGGACAGTTTACATAATTAACACAGATGGTTCCATTCAGTTAGTCGAGGAAAAGGGTTTTAAAACCCATTCCATTTATGAAATGACACGTTCAGGTTGTATCCAACTTCAATCAATTACTTGAGTGAAGTAAGTTTCAGTGTTTCCTACCATTTTGGATGGTAGCCTTTGCCTATTGGTGGGTTGGTGCTTGAGCCCACTTCAGCGAACCCCATATTTCCCTGACATAGTTTAATTGTGTTTCCCATGACCAACACTCCTTGTTGGTTGACTTCCCAATAAACATTTTCCCGTTTTTCTTATGTTATCTTTAGCAAACCTGTGCGCGGACCTCATCAAGGAGGTCTCATGCTATGTTAACCACCTTATTTTAAATTCAAAAAAATTTTAACTCGTGCACTGTTGGTTCGCCTGGGCTCCCTCCAACCTGGGACGTTTACCCCTTTCCACTTTGTGCACCGCATCATTTTGGTCTGTTGTTTGCTATCATGATTGCACTTCTTCCCTTAAGTTATTTTCGCTCCAGCACCCTCTGCTGGGCTCTAATAACTTTGGTACTAATGGCTAGTTTCCACAAATTGGCTCTGTGCACTGAGCACCACCACGCTGGAAACAGGAGATTTATAGACACTCTCCTTACATTCAGATTCTTTTTTTTAGTACTAGATGGTCCCAACTTACATTCAGATTCTTGATCCCACAATTCTGGCCATCCAATAAGATTATATAGGTGTTCTTACTTTCCCAAATTTAAGGTCAGTATAGGTAGTCAGGACAGACCATCGGCAATTTGATTTTTAATACCCAAATGATGCACAATAGAAAAATCGTAATTTTGTAATCTTGGAGACCAACGGGCCAGTCTCCCATCAGGATCCTTCATATTTTGCAACTCTATTAAATAAGAATGGTCAGTAATAATGGTAAATTGATTACCATATAGGAAAGGCTGGAAGTGCTTAATGGCTAGAATCACTGCCAAACACTCCCTCTCCGTTACACTGTAGTTTCTCTCAGCCTTGGACAAAGTTTTTCTATAGAACGCGATGGGATGATCATTTTGCCCTGCGTAACACTGGGATAAAATTTGCTCCAATAGCGACATTACTGGCATCAGTATACAAGAAAAAAGGCTTATTGGATTGATTTTGAATCAAAACAGGTGAATTAGCCAAGGCCATTAGTAGGGAATTAAACGACTGTTCCTGAGTTGAGCTCCACTCAAATGACACTCCTTTTTTCAAAAGATGAAATAACGGTTCAGTCATATCAACAAACTTGGGCATAAATTGTCAATAATACCCAACCATGCCAAGAAAGACTTGGATATCCTGCAGATAGATGGGAGCAGAAATTAGTTGAATAGCTTGAATTTTGGATGAGAGAGGTTGAATTCCTTTATCAGAAACCTGATGTCCTAAAAATTCCATTTCATATTGGAAGAATGAACATTTTTAGGTTTGAGATTTAGAGAAGAGTTCTGAATTTGGTTAAAAACTTCTTTTAGATGACCCAAATGTTCATTAAATGTTTTGGAAAACATGGTAATATCATCCACATACCAAAACACAAGTGTATTTTAAATCCCTTAACATAACATCCCTGGCTCATTGAAAAGTTGCTGGCACGTTGCTCAATCCTTGTGGCATGCGGGTTAGTTCAAATAGACCTTCACTGGATATTAAGATACACTTAGCTCTATCTTCCAGGGATAATTCAATTTTCCAGTATCCACTGGCTAAATCCATTGCAGAAATATAAGTTGAACCAGCCTATGACTGAAGAGAATCATCAATTCAAGGTAACGGATAACTATCTTAATGAGTAATAACATTCAATCTACAATAATCCATAACCACGCGATGGAAACCATCTTTTTTCTTAATTAACAGCAATGGAGAGGCCCAATGACCATTTGAGGGTTTCAATAATTCAGCCTCCAATAGTTGTTGCAGTTCTTTGGTAACTTGGGCTTCCTCCACTTTACATTTGTGCTAGGTCTTATCATTAATAGGAAGATGATTTCCAGTTTCATCAGAATGTTTTACCCCCTGACTTTTCCAAAATCGTAAGTATGCTTGGCAAAAATGTTGGAATATTTTTCTGATAATTGAAGTACTTGTCTCTACTGTTCCTTAGTGAGGTGTTTTCCAATTGCAGGCTCCACAGTAAGAATTTCCTGATCACTTTCTATCCCAAAATTGTGTAAGCTTCCAAAAGGTTTAACATCATAGATTCAGGAAAAGGATAGTAATTTGACATAAGCAATGGGATGAGATGATCTACCGTTTTTGGTTCATCAGTAAGGTTTGCCAATAAAACAGATGACAAAACAGAATAAACATAATCCAATACTCCAGGACAAGGCAAGATTTATTTATCAGAAGGGTTGAAAATGCCTTGGAACTGTAAAAAATGCTCTTTTGGAATAGAAAAATGTAATGAAGTATTAATAATTACCTGCAATTTTGGAAGAATAACTAAATTCTCAGGGGATAAAATAGGCATCCCTTCTTCATATCTGCCAAAGGAGGGGTTAATTTTACACGCGGGTCTCCAACATGATATTAAATAGGGTAAGATCTTTTAGACCCCTCCAGTAGACATAACTGACGTTTGGTGTGAGCAGGTTCAGATAACATTAAGGGAACTCTATACCCTAAAAGGGAAAGTGATAAATCTGGATAATTAATAATTCCATCAAAGTCCTGCAAAAATTGAATTCCTAAAAGTAGGTTGTAACTTAAATTTTTGAGGACAATAGTAGGAATCGTAAAAGTTAACTTCCTAATCTTTAATAGAAGTGCCAAAAAAGCTCCAATTGACTGAGTACCCTGAGGTCCTGCAGTGCCATATTCTTCAAAATGGGAAATATTGGGCGTTAATTTGATCCACCTAATAAATTTCAATGAGACAACATTCACTTGGGATCCAGTGTCAATGATAGCCTTATCATTGACTTGATTCACTTAAAAATCAATATGGGTAATGGTACTTCCAAACTGAGAGGATAGAGCCAACAAGGAGGGCAAGGAATAGGAAGAATGTTCATTTTTTATTATACTTCATAGGGCTTCAAAACTCTTGTTGCATATTCATATCATTATCAATGTGGATAATCTTATTGTGTTTATTCTTTTTCTTTTTCTCATCAGCTTCTTTCTTACAATGAAGATCCTCAGAATGGAAATATCAATGACAGTAATTACATTGAAATGCTCTAGTATTTTCAGGCACAGCTTAAACTCTAGGGTGACTAGGCCTTGAAGGATTGTAAACTTGGGGTTTTTCAGAAAATTAAGGCAATTCCAATAAGGCCTCTTTGATGTCTAAAATACTCTTAAAATCCTTCTTTACGCTAAGAAGGTGTAAAAGTTATGGGTCTGGTTAATATTGGCCAATAACCCCTATAAATTTATTACTTGCACAGGTTTGGTTTTTGTGCAATTCATCCGCATTGTATAGTTGTTTGATATAATCAGTTAATATAGTATGACGACTATTATCTGTAGTTGGATGGAATTCTTAGATATTGGCCTGACGCTTTGCCAGTATTACTGCTCAAAATACTTGAGATGTCTCAAAATAGGGTTTCGTTCCCTCATACCATCTAACCTGATCTTCTCTGAAATAGCCTGGTGACAGTTTCTCCAGTTTAACATACAGTTGGCAGCAATCCCAGATTTGTTTCCGCTTCTTCTCTGGATCCCCACTCAGATCCTTACTCTTTTCCTTAAAGACTCTAAATTATTGCACACAGCAAAAATATCCCTGAGAAAGAATAGAACAGATGAAAGCTGATAAAGTTTACTACTTAAAACTATATACCAGATAAAAACTATAAACTGTCTTTATTATAAGTAAGTTCTAGGATGTTTATAGTGGTAGATTCGGTTGTCTAAACCTTGGTTAACACCTCTTTGATGAAATGAAAGCCATTGCCATTGAATCATCCATCCTCGTCTCAGTAGCGATGGTCTTCCCCATCCTGGCTAGGATTCTGTCATTGGACATCCTCAAGTTTTAAAACGGAAAGAGTCATAAATATGTCCCTAACGTTTTCCTCTTAATTCAATTGAACCCAACATACTTGGTAAGCGACTTGCTTAGGTAATGGGACTTATTACCCAATAAGGCAGGTCACTCACCAACCAATCGATTTGCTAGTTTCAGACAGCATCACTCGCTCACAACTTGCTATTCATTCCCAATCAGTTGGTGATGAAACCCAACCAATCCCAATTGGTACACCTGATAGTTAATCACTATCAGATGCCCCTATTTCGTCAGCAGCTATGTCTTTTAAGATCTTAAGCATTCATCCGGATTGAACCCTGACAGATCTGACCAGGCAAATATCCTAAAATCCCCTGAACATAGTTACTCTGAAATTAGGGTCAACCAATTTCCAATTTACCTCACATTAGGGAATTATCCTCTAGCAATTCCTGGTAATCTAGCTGGCTGGGAATATGGGCAAAAAATCCCAACCATCCCCACTCTTGCCTAGATTTCCAGCAAGAAAAGGACTAGGGTAAGAGAACACTGCTTCAGACACTTAGCCAAATACTTCATTTTCTCAAGCGGAGTACAATCAACAATACTCAATGCTGCTCAGGACAACCTTCAGCATGTGGCTCTCTTCCTCTTCTTCCTTGCTACTGCCTACTCAGAGCATGGTCATCATGATCTACTGTCATGCTGGGCTGATTAATTTACTCATGACAATATTAATACTGGGATCTCGTTTTCCCACCATCAAGGCATATGACCCACTGTCATATTTAGGATTCCTAGTCCAGCGTCCTCGATTTCCTGATTTTCTCCTCATCCTCAACAAGAGACTCTTGCCATCAATGTTTGTTTCGCAGCCCAATTAAGAATGCTTATTTATGTTCACCCTTGTTATTTCCTTCTTATAACCTCTTGGCTCATATCATTCTCAATTCTTCTCTGGAGAGCTTATCCCATTAATTTTGAGATTAAATTTCTCCAAAATTGGAGATTAAATGGTTCTAGAGTGCATAGTGTTGACTATCATATAAGTCTGACATCCCCCCTCTTGTCCAGCTCATATGTCGAATTCTGAGTCATGGTACCAACAGCTACTCAACAGTTTGTCTGATCAAGATCTTCAGCTCTTCCAGCAGATGAGTTGGGCTGCATGACGGAACCTCTTCTACAGTCCTTCCAAGACTCATACGCCTAGTCTGGCACCAGTGGCTAGTCCTTCCGTGGAGCTACCAGAAATGGTAACCAACCCTTTGGAAACCAGGCTAGCAATAGTCTCAAACAACTTGTGACCAATCTTTCCTCTGTTGTCAATTCCAGAGTTAGATTTAAAAATTCTCCTGGATTTGGCTCCTTTCACAGATGCGCTGAACATCATTGTGGATGTCCCAAAATAATGCCCTTCGCTCTTGATCACTACTTTCTTGCTGGTTCAGACTTGCTTCCTGAGTTCCTTTTCTGACTCAGACAATATTACAAACCAGCTGTCTTGGCTACCGAGCTCACCATCAGCAACAGCATTCATTTCGAACTCCCCTATGCAGAATTGAGGGCCCAAGTCACCAAGACTTTATCCCTAGTGCTGAATCCCTCCGATCTTGAGAACATCCTAGATTGGGATATCACCGCTTATGCTCTTTGCTTTGCCAGCCAAGTTCTTTGAAGTTGAGCCACAAAGCTTCCAGCCTCTCTTGGGTTTTATCACTTCTTCTGCTTCAGCTTCCAAGAATCTCATAGTCATTGCTTGCGGGATGCCATTTGCTCCTTGCATGACTATCTCATTTCCAGCGCTTCCCATCGGTATCTTCCATTGATGCTTTTATAGGGGGCATGATTTGGCAACCCCTGCCTAGTATCCCTTGCTTGATGCCAGCTTATATGTCCAGTGTTCTTGCTGAAGCCCGTCAGCAAGCGCTCAAGACTAATCTTCTGGCTCCAGTACCATATCAGGATTACTTGGGGTTATTCACCGACTACCTCTTCCTGTACTGTTGCTTCCTGCCTGCTCCAGGGTTTTGCAATTGGCTTCTTCCAACATCTCAATTTTCCTTCTCTTAGTCGCTTTCTTACAGGGATCTGCGTCCACTCAATATACTTGGTTTTGTGTAGGTTTAGCCCTCGCTAGCATCTGATCTCACATAGATTTTGATGGGTTATTTATTCCTACTGCAATCCATCCTCCCTCCCCAAGAGGCGACATAGGCGGAATCATCCCTGAATCAAGGATAATCAATAAAAAATAAAAATTATTAAATTATCTTGGCTTTTTTATGCAGTTTTTATAATCTCTCTTTTTTTCCAATATCTTTATCAATCTTTTATTTTTTTTTTCTTTTTCCCATGGGACTTGACCTTGTTTTGGTTCAGCAGTTCATCTTTTTATTTTCCCCCAACTGGATCCTTGGTATTTTTAGGCCTACTAGTTTTTCATGGTTCAGAGGTCTTTTTTTCAGACTTAACCATCTATATTGGTTCTGAGGTCCTTTTTTCAGACTTGACCTAATCATCAGGACATAACCAACTTAATGGTTCATCAGTCCTTTAGGAACTCTTTTTTTCCATGATCTATTGCTTCAAATACTGAGCATGGACTCAATTTACAACTCTTCCATTCAAGAGATTCTTGATGGAGTAGGCATCAGTCACCACTTAGCGATAATCTCAAATGGACCCAACCACAATGCATCCAGCTTGTTTTTTCTCCCAATACCATGTTTATCACAATAGGCAACTCTCTCGCCTATTCAATATTATTATAAGGCCGGTCAGTTCTTATTGTCCATCAATTTTGCTTGTATTTTTTATTTCAAAGTCATATCAAATGTTTTTTGATTGCATCTCAATCAAAATATTCATCAGTTAGTTCAAGTACTGTTTGGCACTCATCCCTGATGTTGGTTCCACCACCAAATATAGAAGCAGCGGCAATGCAGCCTTCCTCCCATATAACAACTCAAATGGCATTTTTCCCATTGCAGTATGATGACTGATAATGTAGGAGAATGTTACCAAACTCAGGTACATTCCCCACATGGAAGTTCTTCCTGCGACCAGCTTCCTCAGAGTCATGGCCAGCATTCCATTCACTCGTTCTACCAGTCTATTCATCTCCAGCTGGTAGGGTACAGACACAACTCCTCAGATACCCATTATCTCATTCAGTTGCGGGATCACATGATATGTGAAGTTTGTCCCACTGTCACTAAGTAGGACCTGCGGGCATCCATGTCAATATACTACTTGATCCAAGATGAACTTCGCGGTGCTGGTAGCGTTCACTTTCGCCAGGGCCTTCATCTTGACCCATCCTGTCAGATGGTCAATAGCTACTATGTACTTGACTCCCCAGTGCTCATCGTCAGCAGTCCCATAATGTCAATGGACACTGTATGCCAGGAAAATTCAGGGAGGACCAGTCAGTATGCAGTTGTATTCTTATGTGGCTTGTGCAGCTGGAACTCCACGCAACAAGCTATATAGGCTGTGACATTGTAGTTGATTAACTCCCAGTAGTAGTACTGGCGAATATGGCTGGTCATTCTACTCAGGCCTCCATGCCTGACAACCTTATGAGAGGCTTGAATGATAGCTGCTCTTTCCAACAGCTTTGGAAATAATAACTGCTTTCCATTAATCATCTTAAACACTTGTCCATCCATGGTCTTGCTGTTTTCCATCACTTTTCAAAACACACCTTGGATTTCTCGGGGCTCATTCCCAATTCCTCCGTTAACCATTCTTTGGAATAACTCATCCGCCTTCTGGTATACCATCTAAACCATTAGTAACTGTGATAAGCCATCCACATTCTGGTGAGAAACCCCCACTCAGTGGACAATCTCGTAATCATAAGCCTGTAGCTTAAGTGCCCATTGGGCCAGTCGTCCTTATGGTTCTCTCAAATTATAGAGCCAACGCAATGAAAAGTGGTCTGTCACCACTTTGAAGTGCATTCCATGGATATACATTCGAAACTGCTTATAGTCATAAATGACCACAAGGCATTCACACTCAGTTATGGTATAGTTCCTCTCAGTGGCTGAGAGTTTCTGGCTCACATATGCCACCGGATGTTCATCCCCAAGTTCATCTACTTGGCTTAATATGGCGCTGATCACCATTAATAAATCATTAGTTTGCATAATAAATTCTCAATTGAAATTTGGATTTTTCAAAATCAGAGAATCTTCTAGATACCAACATAGCTCATTGAAGGATTTCTGGGCTTCTGCATTCCATACGAATCCTTTCTTTGGATCCTTCAATAAATGGAATAAGGGTTTGGTGATTCTGGAAAAATCTCAAATAAATCTTCTGTAGTATCCGACCATTCCAAGGAACACCTGGATGTCTCAGACACTCTTTGACACAGCCATCCATTCTATAGCCTAATCTTCTAGGCTTGCATCTGCAATCCACTAGAGTGATCATGAATCCCAGA
Source organism: Massospora cicadina (assembly GCA_022478985.1). Classification (NCBI taxonomy): domain Eukaryota; kingdom Fungi; phylum Entomophthoromycota; class Entomophthoromycetes; order Entomophthorales; family Entomophthoraceae; genus Massospora; species Massospora cicadina. Next base: position 31,135 of record JAKSZP010006840.1, on the reverse strand, counting down.
TGTTCCAATTCTTTCTTGAAGAAGTGACACTTCCTTGGCTTAATCTTCAGCTTATCCACAGACAGTCTCTTGAATAATTCTTCCAATTGGTGTAAATGGTCAGTAAACGTCCTATTATACACATTGATAACGTCCAAGTATACCAGGACACATGAAAACTTCAAGTCACTCAATATAGCGTCCATGGCCCTCTGGAACGTTGCAGGCGCATTGCATAGACCCTGGGGCATCCTCGTTGGTTGGTATAGCCCCTGTGCGGTAATAATTACGCATTTTTCTTGATCTTCCCTTGGAAAATCGATTTCCCATTATCCCAAGATCAGATCCATCATGTAAAAATACTTCGTTTCTCCTAATCAAACTAGTGCATCATCAACTATTGGTAGGGGATACAAATCCTTCTTTGTAATCTTATTCATCTTTCAGTAGTCAATCACCACCCAATTATAGACATCCTTTTTCTTCATGATAATAATTGGACTCACCCAGGGGACTCAATGATGGAACTAGAAGCCCATGCTTCACTAGTTTGTTGATTTCTTCTTCCACTACTGCTTTGGCCGCCTTTGACTATTGAATCAGTCTCATCCTGATTGGAAAATTTTCCCTGTTGTTAACTTTTTGGATCATTTCTCTCGTGCGTCCCAAATCATGGTCATCCTGAGAAAATACTTCCCAATACTTTTCAAACAATTTGAGCACCTCTTCTTGCTGTCCTTCCATCAGATCAGCGAGTTGCTCTCAATCAATCAATAAGTTGATACTCTTGGTTACCCCAACCAGTAATCCCATCTCATCAAGGGTCCCAAAATTGTGGAATCTCCTCAGTTTGGCCATGAGGATTAGATGAACAAACGTGATGATATGATTTTTCTGACCTTCCTCAGTTTTTTACTTAAATCCTCCAGGAGAACTCGATTTCTCCATGGCCTGTCATTATTATTCCAGGAGCACTTGAGGCTCTACTCTGGACTTCTTCCAGGGGCTTCCAACCTCCCCATACAGCATCTCAGGTATCTCCAATGTCAACCCCGTGTTGACTATCATCTGTTATCCTGGTGGTATGGTTTTCTCATTCTTGATCCTCAGTGGAATTCTTCATTCTTCTAGGATTTCTGTCAGCATTTATCATCACTTCCAACCAACTAATAGGTATCAAATTGGGACAATGCTGTCATTGTATATCAAGTTGATGAAGTTGTTTCTCCTATTCAGTGGAGCTTTTCCATCCTTCTGATAGATCAATGGTAACGTCTGACCCAATATGGTCAACATATTATCCTCAAAGTTACATTTAACTCTGTACTTGCATAGGAATCTTTCCCAATCAGAATGTCATAGTTTTGGTTGTCCAGAACTATTGCTGGCGCAGATACCATAAAAGATCTGAATTGCAGTGGCAAAGTGCTATATGCTCCACATGAGATGGTGGTATTTGTCCCAGCTGTCCCATACTCCTTATTGTGTTATGAGTAAGGCGATATCTTCATTCTCTTCACCAGCTTGGTCGAGACAATGTTGATGGGCACTCCACTGTCAACAATAGCCCTCAATTGTACTCAATTCGCTTGTATATCTATATATGTACACTCAGAGTATTGTAAGATAGTGTTTAATGAGTGTATAGCAGCATTATTAGCTGAATTGAAGTTGTGGATGATTTGCGCTGATAAATCAGGAAAAATTCTTTTACCATGCTGAGGGGGATCAACAGGTTTTCCTCATCTAATCAGACTTTGGACAATTCATCAGGATTTTTGGAGGCTCGAATCTTGTCCGCCAGTTGTCAGGCATATGGCTAGGCAACTTCCTTGATTATCTTAGGGGTCAATTCCCTTTGCCCCAGATCTTGTCACCGTGTTCACATCCAAATTGACCACATAATATAGTTGATCCTATAAATCTCCATCCAAAAACAGATTGCTGATGTCAATTTCCTCATGCATGATATCAGGAGGAACAGGCTTCTCCACAGATTTATAATGTTCTCCCTCTAGGCTGTGGGCCCTTTTCCCAACTCCTTTGCAGCAGCAGACTCTTTCACTTGGACCACGTTGATTTGATCCTTCGGCTTCTTGCAATGCACAGCAAAAAAACCCTTCTCACCACATTGATAACTGACCTTCTCTTTCTTATTCATCCATCTAAACTCTTTGGGCTTATTCCCTGGCACAGTTCAGTTGTTCATCTCTTTAGCACCTTTGTTCCCCTTCATGGGATTCAATTTGTATACTTGGTTGGATTTGAAACTTCTGTTTGGGACATTAAAGGTTGCTCCTAAGATTTTCAAATCATTCACCATCTGAGAGGTAGTAATTTCTGTTGTGAACATGGAAGACATCATTCAGTGAAAATTGCGATAGGTGTAGGGCTGCTTGTAATGCAATTCTGGCATCAAAGTCATCCAGTACCTTCGTTCAAACAGGATTTGCGACTCCTGGTAGAACTGATCCGTGAAGCTCACTAAATATTTGTCTTTATGGAACTGGATGCCCATAAACTCTTGTTTGCACTTTGCCATGCATGTCAGGCTCCCAAATTCCTTCATTATGGCCACCTTGGCTTCCGCATATGACCAGCTGTCCCCCTCCATGTGGGGCAACACTAGGTTCTGGCAATCAGTGTCTAGGCAATTCATCACTGTCAATGCCTTTTGATGATCACCGTAGCTGTACATAGTTATATTGAACAGTTGGAAAAATGCTGGGGTGTTATCCTGATGATAAAAGCAATTTTGGCATTGCCTTAAATTTCTCCAAGGTACCTCTAGCCAATTCTCTAGGTTCGGCCACTCAGCTCACTTGGGGAGTGACTTTGGAAACTATCTTCAAAATGGCAGAAAAAGTGGGTGACATGTTTCTTGGGGTATTCGACTTCCCAATTTATCATACAATGACTTCTTTCTTCAGCATCAGTTGCTGCTTATGGTTCACAATTGAATTTGTGAGTTTTTAGCTCCTTGACCTGTTTGATCAGTCACTCAATGTCAGCGCTGAAATTTTTCAAATGAATGCAATCTGCCTCCCGCTCCATTTTCAGATATAAGACCTCTTGAATTAAGTCCCCTTCTTTCTTCTTTAATGAAGTTACTTTTCCAAATAACTCATTCCCAAAACTTGTAACATTATCAGTCCTTTACTCCATCTTGGCGACACTTTCTTTCTAGGCTGCAAATTTTCAATGATCTGCTGAGTTTAGGGAGTTATGATTAATGGTGGCTAACTCTGTCCATAGTTTTCTTAACTCGTCTTTATATGACATCCTTCTATGTTCTTCTACTCAACTACACCCCTGTAGTGAGCACCACCTTGTAAAAATTTATGGGTCTGGTTATTATTGGCCAATAACCCCTATAAACTTATTACTTGCACAGGTTTGGTTTTTGTGCAATTCATCCGCATTGTATAGTTGTTTGATATAATCAGTTAATATGGTATGACGACTATTATCTGTAGTTGGATGGAATTCTTAGATATTGGCCTGACGCTTTGCCAGTATTTCTGCTCAAAATACTTGAGATGTCTCAAAAATAGGGATTCGTTCCCTCATACCATCTAACCTGATCTTCTCTGAAATAGCCTGGTGACAGTTTCTCCAGTTTGACACACAGTTGGCAGCAATCCCAGATTTGTTTCCGCTTCTTCTCTGGATCCCCACTCAGATCCTTACTCTTTTCCTTAAAGACTCTAAATTATTGCACACAGCTATAATATCCCTGAGAAAGAATAGAACAGATGAAAGCTGATAAAGTTTACTACTTAAAACTATATACCAGATAAAAACTATAAACTGTATTTATTATAAGTAAGTTCTAGGATGTTTATAGTGGTAGATTCGGTTGTCTAAACCTTGGTTAACACCTCTTTGATGAAATGTAAGCCGTTTCCATTGAATCACCCATCCTCATCTCAGCAGCGATGGTCTTCCCCATCCTGGCTAGGATTCTGTCATTGCACATCCTCAAGGTTTAAAACGGAACGAGTCATAATTATGTCCCTAAAGTTTTCCTCTTAATTCAATTGAACCCAACATATTTGGCAAGCGACTTGCTTAGGTAATAATACTTGTTACCCATTAAGGATGGTCACAAAACAACTAATCGATTTGCTAATTGAGGGTGTCATCACTTGCCTTGCAACATACTACTTACATTCCCAATTAGTCAGTGATGAAACCTGACCGATCTCAATTGATACACCTGATAGTTAATCACTATCAGATGCCCCTATTTCATCAGAAACTCTGCCTGACGAGATCTAAAGCATTCATCTGGATAAATACCCGATGGATCTGACCAGGTGAATATACTTAAATCCCCCAAACATAGTTACTCTGGAATCAGGGTCAATTAAAATTCAAATTCACCTCGCATTAGGGAATTATCCCCTAGTGATTCCTGGTAATCTAGCTGGCTGGGAATATGGGCAAAAAATCCCAACAGAAGATAAAGTTTCATCTGAGTCCTAGAAGTAAAAGCAGACATGACTGCAGTAATTGCATCATTTAACTTTGACTGGCCACAAGCTACCAAAGTCAGAGCTTCCCAATAGAACTGATGAGCAAAATCTTTGATAGATTCATTACAGTGGGGCTGTATACCCATAAAAGCCTGTTTTTGAGAGGATAAGGTTTTCTCACTCCCAAATTCTTTGATTAGAGCTTCTTTGACCTGAGACCAAGTAGAGCAAGTCAAAAAGTAGGGTACCATGATATCCTGGGCCAATCAATTTAAGAAATTAGGCAAGTAATCCATTTTTTGGTGATCTGTGGCCTCACTTATAGTCTACATATATAAATAAAGGAAAGAGATAGTTCTGCCTTCCCCAGGAGAGACTTGTCTTTAAATACTGGTTTGAAACTCATTGGAGCATTGGCAGTCAAAACATGCACTCCAGGGTGTTCCAATTGAGTAGAAATATAAGAGTTAGAATCAGAAATTTGAGAAGAAAGTGGAGGGTAGGGGCTAACAGTCTCAGTATGAATTTCACTAATCCATCAATTTAAATCAGCATGCCCTCAATTTTTCATCCAACTGATGAGATAGTTTAAAAATTTAATTTTGCTTAAGATTATACTTAAGTTCCAGTGTTTCAATTTTTTCTCAGAGCATCTCACCTTTTAATCCATAGGCTTGAAACAGGATTTCTGTGTCCTTTGCCCATTTACCCAGATTCTCAATTCGTCAGATAGAGACTGAAAAAACAGGAGGGGGTCAATCGTTACCTCATCAGGTGTTAAATTACACTCCTTGGCCACTTTGTAAAATTTCTCATGTAAGCGATCCATCATACTCAATAAGGAGTCAATTTGTTGAAGAAATCCTGAATGCCCATCAGCACCTGGGGGTCCCTGAGGTCCATCTGCACCGGGTGGTCTGTGGGGCCCATCAGCTCCAGAAGGTTCACATGGACCTTCTCCCCCAGGTGGACCAAGAGGTCCTTCAACCCCAGGAGGACCCATAGCTCCAGAGGTTTTCTCTACTTCAATGACTCAGAATTGGATTACAGAGTACAACTTCTCCAATTGAAAAGATGATTTTTGATTTCCTCTTCCATATATTGAATACGCTCAGAGAGTTGGGAAATTCCTTCTTTCCATTATTACTGAATTTCCTGGACTCACTTTGGGAACAGTAAATCAATAAAACTGGACATTCTGTGGTCAGTATGAATAAGCTGTTGATGTACTTGATTGAGAAGGGTCCAATTATTGATGATGGTATCTCAATTATTTCAGCTAAACTCAGAAAAAGAATTTGAAACTTGGTACAACAATTATTCAAGGACTGGAGTCCTTCTAGTAAATTGAGAATCCCTTGATGATACATTCCTACTGGTAATAAATGATATAATGTAGGGTGTATAAGCTGATGCAAGTATTGCTTGGTGCCAATTCCTGGCATTTGGGAGGTTTGCAACATTTCCCACAAGATAGAGGGTACAAAATTAGAATGAAGCTGAGTGGAACAGATTCCAGGAATTAAGGCTCCAACAAGAATTTGATTGATAATATTTTGTAAAACCTCAGGAGGGACTTGAAAGTTCGCTGTAAAGCTTAAATTAGAATTATAAAGCTTCAGGTTGGCACAGAATTCCAACGTGGATGGTACTCTTGGTATTTTGTTTCTAGTTGAACGGACCCATTTTAAAATACTGCCTTTCTCATGGTCTTGAGCTTCTTCAGGTGAAAATTGAGAATCAATAGTAGTGATAGACGTTTTCACTGGTGCGTATCTCAGAGTGATCCCAGTAGTGAGCATCACTCTGGAAGTTTTGTTTACACTTCCAATGGGCAGGTTTTTTCTTGAAGTTACTTTAAGTGGATTATCCAAAAAAAGTGATACATTAAAGTAAAAAACAGGTTATAATTAGAAATAATTGTATTATTGGAAGGATGGAATATTTATAGATTTTGTAATGGTTCAGAATCTGTTTGATCTAACTAATCATTAAGTGATCTAATCTTCTATCCCTTGATCAGGATGAGACTGATCTTTCTTATGAACATTTATAAAACTAGATAGATTACTTTCTCCTTCCAATAGTTCCGGGGGAATTGATGAAGTAGACTTTTAAGAGCCAAAAGAATTTGGCGAAATCCTGACAGGTACTAAAAGGGACCCCTGTAGTGAGCACCAAAGATTGTAATTGGCGCAGAGGCTCAAGTTATTCTCCATAGGTCAGTACTTTTGTAATATATAAAGGAAAGAGTAAGAAGACAGTGGCCCTAAAAACAGAGGATTACTGTGGTATTGTCAAAGGTTACTTTTAATATACAGCTTAAAATAAGCTAGATGAAGAATTAAGATACCCTTAATTTTCATTTCAAACATATTATACTATATGGTAGTGTACCAAGAAGTGAAGAGTTATTTTGAAAATTGTAGACATTATTGGTTTGGATTCTGGGGACAAGCCCCTTGGCAATTTTTTATTCCATAAGTGCAAAGAAGAAGATATAATGATAAAAAAGGGAGTCAATTTAAAACGCTGGAAAGACTTGTAAATTGGGACCATCTAGTACTAAAAAAAGAAAGACTTGTAAATTAATAGTAAGTGATTTAAGATACTGTTGGTTGGGTGTTAAGAATTCAAACCTTGGTGCTATTTATCTTATATATATACTTGGGCATGTGGTCAAGATAACCCACTGTAACTTTTTTTGGATTACCAATGACGTTAAGGCAATCTGCTGTAACACAATTCAACAAATAAATATCAGCATTGGGCCTTAGTAATCATGACCTTAGTCTAAAATAAAAATAAATGAACTTAATATAGATAAAATGGTTGGTCAAAAAATTGTGACACATGTTATGATGTTTATACAAATTTCTTCAGGAATGCACTGTATTTTGTTGAAAATGTGTTGCAGTGCCCCCACAGTGTCATGGAAAAAAAGAAAAGTAAAAACTAATTGAGGTGGGCTGACCTTGGGACAAATATACCACACCAAGATTTTTTATAGCAATCCAGGTTTTGAACATGTGTTGAACAAATTTGCACTAGAGTGGAATCATGAATTACCCTGCCAGGCTAACCACTTTCCATAGTGTCATGAAGCTTGCTAATAAAGTTTAGACCAGCCTGCCAGTATAGGTGAGTAGACACCGAGAATACATGCCAGAATACCAGCGGTATATCCGTCCATACAAATTGACATTTTTACAGAAGTGAGACAACTGAGGGATAAAAATTAACAATCCCCATTCCTAGCATGCCCACAATTAGCTAAACAGTAGCTAAAATAGCAGCTGCGAATTCCAAAGTAGCAGTTTCTTTAGGTACCATAGGAAGACTTGAATCCACACAGATAACTCAGGATGTCAAACGCGCAGAGGGTTACAGAAACTTATGCACTGTAAGTCCTGGTGACATGCCTTTGCAACTGGATAAGGATCAAAACCCCTTCCAGACAAAAAGGGGTACAAGGCTCCAGTGGACCCTCTGTCACAGCTGGACGACCTAGCTCACGTGATAGATGAGCGCTGGGTGACTGCCTTCCCACCCAAAGATACCCCATTCCCGCCTCTTCCCCCTCCTCAACCCTGGTAAGTTTTATAGAAGGAGTCTGCAGGGAGATTGCGCACACCAGGGGGCATGGACAGGCCCCTGGGACCACCCACTCCTCAGACAAACTATATCATAATTTTGGAAAACAGCAATTCCCAACATTGGAGCCCAGCCTGCAAATTCTAGAATGGGGGAGCTGGTCCAGACTGGCCTGCACCAGAAAATCAGATCAGGATACAGCTCAGATCCCAAATCAAGGCCTGAATGACTCAGACCATCTACCCCAATGCTCCAAAATGGATCCAGGGAGTTTGGATTGCACGAGCAATCTAATTGAGGGATCAGTTCGAGTTGCAAATAATCTGATCCAAGGACCCCTGCCTCCTGGGATGAATCCAGAACACCCAAACCATGTGAACAGTCTGACTCGGATGACCAGGACCCAGATCAGTAGTATCAACTCGGTTTGGCCCCAGGAATCCAGAAAATTTGCAAAAGTTTTCTTGTCTATTGCTGAAAGCTGAAGCATCATTCTACCCCTCCGAGCCAGCCAACCAAATCCCATCGCCAACCCCCATATGACCAATCCCTTGATACCTTCCTCATGCATTCATCCCAGTTCTTAAGACAACTTCCCTGGCTGGGGGTAGTTGTTGGTTCATTCTCTTATCTTTCGCTTAATTAAATTTATATTCTTCATCTAGCTTTCCGCAGCCTCTATCTGCCTTACAAAATTTTTTAAAAATTCTGCAAATTGATCTGATAGTATGTGCCATCACCCAAGTCCTCCTGCTGATGTTCCCCAACTGGGTTATCCAGTTGGTAGACCCCACCACATGGCAGCAGATTGTAAATGTGATAATCTTCCTCACCTCCAGCAATGAACCTGCTGCTTTGTTCATTTCTGTGCATTAATTTAATGGATACCCTTCCATCCACTTGGTTGCCAAGTCCTCCAAAACTGCTCCCTGGCTAGAGCAGCACCTGAGAGCCCCCACCCCGCCACTCGTGGACTTGGCTTCCATAACTGCCTCAGCTACTGATGGCTTAGCCCACCAGTGGGACCTGGAGCACCCCCTTCAGGGGAAGCTCGGTCCCAACCCCTCTCATGGGTCTTACTATACCTCCGCTCACACTTCCAACCATGTGGCGGCCTCTGTGCCATCCCTCGCTGGCATGAAAGCCCCCTACTCAAAACTGAAGGCCAGCAACTTCGAACCCTAGAGGAGTCATCATCCTCCCTGCCTCTCCCGCTCTTGGGGTTGCCCCTGCAAGACTTGCGGTTGCCTTCAATTAACCATCAGGTTTGCCTTGGGGGCCTTTGGTACATTGTGAACTTTTACTTTCCTCACATCTCCCATAAAATTCCACTCTTATTAGTCGCTTGGACCTCTATGCCTTTGGCATTCTGGGCCCTCCACTGGATGCTTGCGCACCCCAACTGGGAGCCCAATCTAGTTCTTATTAGCTGAATCTGTGACATGCACCAGTAGGGAAACACTTCCTGATTAAGGCCACATTCTATTGTCATAAGGCATCCAAAATAGGTGTCAACCTCAGTTGACACCATACCTATATCCCTACTCAAGTAGGGGGGCAGCAAAGAAATAATTATGGTCACTATAGCAAAGTTATTAAGAAGACCAGGAAACATAGCACCTACTGAGAACGTGACTAGCAGCAATATAATGTAATAAAAAATTATTTGGTGCAAGATTTGTTTATTGTAACAAAAAGGGAAAATTGACCAACAATAGAACTTTTAGGGGACTTTTGCCTTTAATGCTAACACTTGGGGAATAAATTTTTTTAATTAATTAAGGGTAATGCAATCACATTCAATTCCATTGGAATGACACTCCAAAACTTTTCATGGCATTGGATCAAATTAATTCTTGCCAGCCAACTTAGGCCTAAATGTTGCCACCAAGATTTTCCTTCCAGTGTGATTCAACTTAAAAGGTTGTATACACTTCATCCAGTGGGTAACTGGGTGCACCCATGGCCAGGCCACATATGAGAGGTCCCATAGGGTATTAAATATGATTAAATGCACCTGAGCCTATTGGGGTCAGGATCGCTGTTTCTGGTGAAAAAAACATATTGATGGGGTTTTTAAACCTGAGTGTACTGCAGACAACTCAATTACACTGGAAATCAATTATAAATGTTAGCATAACCCTCATTGAAGCCTGAGATTATTAAGAAGAGGAATGACCACATCCTTTCTGCTGGCAGTGTCTTCTTAATGCCACCACCTTCAAACACACCCCCAATTCTCTTCACCAACTCTTTGGTGAGATAGGGAGGTAAGAGGGCAAGCTTGAGGGGTAGGCCATCACCCACCTCTTGTCCACCACATAGGCTAAATTTCCTTGGGACATGAGAGGGACAGCCACCTTCTTCACCCCCTTATTTATGGAATAGTTATTCCTCACAGTTGAGGTGCAGGGGGTGCTCCTCAGGACTTACACACGGCTTCCAGACTGACAGAGGTTGGATTGACCTCCCAGCTTGAGCCCACTTCTCAACCTCCTATAATTGTAGATGTTGAGTCTAGTGCTTGAAATATTCCCATGGATATCTTAAAGGCTGCTGATGTATCTTAAATTTACCTCAGCACATTTTAAAGTCTGACAGAATTCTACTCCATGCTGGACAGAATTGTATTATTAAACAAGGCCACCAAGCCCTTGCTGGAGCTAATATTATTTTATAAATTCCTGATAGTTTTTATGATGTTATAAATTTGGAGATACCCTATATCCGCCAAAGGGTTTTTGCACAGGGTTACGCCCACTGAGCAATTATAACGGACAATATGAAGATTGTAGAGAACCTCAAAATACTCATAAACAAACAACTATAATAAAAAGGGAGCAATTTCCCCAACAACTTTTTTTTATTTAATCTAATAATCTCAGCATATCTTTTCTAGTCCGCTCCCTCTTACTTTCTTCCTTCCCAACTCTAAAAACCTCGTCCCTGTCAATCCTCTTATCTTCTCTGATATCCCAGCGACCTCAGTCAGTACCAACTCTTTTGCTTAGTTTATTTGTTTCACCATATTCTCATTGGTTTCAGCTTGTTGTTCTTCAACTCTTTATCACCCTGAAGTGAGGCAATCCAAATTATCTTTTGTCAAATGTCAACATTGCCTTATCACCCTATTCTAAGGCGATCCAATAATGACCTGTTATAACCCAATATCGCCTTATCCTAAGGCAATTGAATACTTATAGCTCTAAAACATCCACGGCAGATTCTGCCCATTGAATCTTTGGTGGAGTTCCTCCAATGATCCATTGGTCATAATTGTGGCTTGTCATTCAGTCATGTAGATTCGTGACATTACCCTCCCCTTGACTGGACACTAAGCTGTACGTCTTTTTTTCTTCAATGCCATGTGACCCATCCCACGCCAACAGCCACAGGTCCACAATTTCAATTCCTTCTTCCATATGTGGCTTGGTGCATAGTTGCCCTGTCAGGAAAACAGAAAGTTAGAATTAGACTGGCCTGTCAGCCTAAGTGCTGAAACACCCAAATGGCAAACCAGAATGCTAGAGGCACTGCTGCTAGTATGACGGTTATAGAACTGTAAAGAAGTTCCACCAATAATTGCCTATGAGCCACAATCTCATAAAGACACAAAATGAAATACCAGATGGATATAACCATAAACCCCAAGGGGTGTTGTAATGCCAGCAGAAAGGGCGGTTTGCTTTTCAACATACAAACTATAATTGGGAAAAGGATTTTTTATTAAAAATAAAGGAGAAAATCAACCAACAATTTTCTCAGTGCGATACAACTGATTAAATAGTTGTAATGGTCAGAAAAGTCCCAGTTTCCAATCGCCATCTTACCTTAGGTTTGACACAATTCATGACGAACGTCCAGCGTGAGCTGGACTCTCAAGGTAGTAAACCTTGGAATTAGGGAAATTTGAAGCAAGAAAAAGACAAAATAGGTAAGCGAGGTTGAAAACCCTGGAATTAACCTTATTTTATTTATTATAGAATAAAAAGTCACTGACAAACAGGATCCCAATAATCTGATGCCGTGAACACACCAAGGAAAAGACAGGATATTTTAGGGAGATCAAAACCTGAAAACCCAAGTTTTTGTTGACATGACAAAAACTTGGTGTGCGTGGATCATCAGGTAAGATAAGGTAAGGGCGGCCCCAAGGCCACCAGAGAGAAAGAGAAAATTCCAAATGAAGTTCAGAATTGCGCAGGCTCAACCTTAAAGGTCGCCCTTCTGGGGCCTCACACAAACCATTGATTATTCTTACAAGAGCATAATCAATAATTCAGGTGAGGCACAACCCAGCGCCCAAACCTGACAAACACCAAAAATCTTTTTAAACAAATCAATTTGGATTCAGAAAATCCAAACCCGAATCAAAATGCAACAAACAGCTTAATACCATTTGTTACATCACCCCCCACTAAAGAAGGGCCCCTCCATAAAGAGGGGCCCCGCAATGGGAGGTCGCCACCATGAGGGCTTCCTGGGGTGAATTACCTCGAGCCCTGGAAAAATTAGCCTAGAGAAATTCCAGGCCCCTTGCGGGGAAAAGGATAAACAGTGAGAGCAAATTGGGACTGGGCTGCCAGAATCAGCCTGCCTGGCACAAGGAAGCACGCCCAGCGCTTGGCTGTGGTGCGCCTCCCCTCCCACACCCCAGTTGGCGATGTTCTTTCTATCCCAACCTGGAAGGTGCTCTCTCCAACTGAAGCGTGGAAGGGGCGTGTGGTCCAGCGCAGCTGGATGGCTGCCCCATACCAAATGGACTGTCCTTAGGTGAGGGAGCCCTGCTGGGCCAGATCTCCTTGGTACCAAATCCCTGGTGGGGGTAAAGGCCCCACCAGAATTTTTTGCTGACGATTGCTTCAGGTCCAGGGTTGGCCATCAATCACTGGCTCCTCTGGTGCTGGTTACTTGACAACCTGGACCTGATGCACCCACTGGGGTCAGCCGAACTGGGGATCTGGTGGCGTTCTGGCAGCACATGCAGTTTGGAATAATGAAACAGTTGGAAATGTCCCAGTTTCTGATTGCCATCTTACCTTAGGCTTGATGCAATTCATGCTGAACATCCAGCGTGAGCTGGACTCTCAAGGTAGTAAACCTCAGAACTAGAAAAATTTAAAGTGAGAAAAAGACAAAATAGGTAAGTGAGGTTACAAACCCCAGAATTAACCTTATTTTATTTATTATCAAATAAAAAGTCACCAATGAACAGGATCCTGATAATCTGATGCCATGAACACCCCAAGGAAAAGACAGGATATTTGAGGGAGATCAAACCCTGAAAACCCAAGTTTTTGTTGATGAAACAAAAACTTGTTGTGCACGAATCATCAGGTTAGATAAGGTAAGGGCGGCCCCAATGCCACCAGAGAGAAAGAGAGAATTCCAAACAAAGTTCAAAAATTCGCATGGGCTCAACCTTAAAGGTCGCCCTTCTGGAGCCTTTCCCAAACCATTGATTATGCTTACAAGAGCCTAATCAATAATTCAGGTGAGGCACAACCCAGCGCCCAAACCCAACAAACACCAAAAAAAAATTTTAATGAATTGATTTGGATTCGGAAAATCCAAACCCAAATCAAAATGCAACGAACAGCTATATACTGTTTATTACAATAGTAGTCAATTGATGAAGGAACAAGCAGGGTTCAGGTCCCTCAAGTTTGACCTAACCAGTGAATATTTCAGGGATGGGGGCAGATAAGCTCAATAGGAACCAACATTGAAGGATTTGGCTACCAGCTGAGTCACTGTCAGTTCATCCTCAAATGCCTGAACTGAGACTTGACTGTGTTTCTGGCGGTTGGCATGATGGCATCTAGCCCAACAAGCAACGGGAATTCCCCAGGGCCACCCCATGTAGGGGCAGTCCCAACTGGTTGAAAATGGGTTTGGGATGCCCAACCTGCCCGCGCCTGGTCTCTGAGCCATTCATTCTGTCAAAAGAGTTGCATCAGCCACAACTCCCAATCTGCCAGATGGGAGCTTTGATCTATCGTTAATAGTTTCCAATGATACTACCTGCATGTCAGGGATTATCCCCACTGATTTTGAGAGGGGGTTAGTTTCAACTATCATACTGCTGGCTGAATCAAAACCATCAGTGATTCTACCTGATAATTCAATCTTCATCCCTTTTTGACTCTGTAAATTCCAATCATCAGGCTTGATTTCAATCAGTTTTGGACTAATTGACTTCAATTCAGTGATCTCAGTGCAGATTTCCTGGATCCAATGGACAAGTTCAGCTGAGGTGAGCGTGGGCACTGGGGAGGGATCTGAAGATGGAGAGCTGTTACCCAGTGCTCCTCTACCATGTAGGCGAGGTCACCCTGGGTAACGAGGGGTACAGCTGCCCTCTTTAGAACCTTTTTACTCAGAAACGGGAAGAGCGCCTGATCCAAGCACAGGGGATGTTCCCTGGGACTTACATTCCTGACCCAGGCCACATCCCTCTTCCTCAGTTTCCCATTTCCCAGCTGATGAGGATGAGGCTGACGTGGACCTCATGACCGTTCTAACCCAGGAAGAGCTCCTTCCCAAATTCGTCAGCCGTTTGGCTTCCTGGCGCGCTCCCTTTGGGGACATAGTGGCCCAGCTACGCTGGGGAGGGAGCTGAGGGCCTTTGTATAATGAAGTGGCCCAGCTCCTGGCAAGTGGCTTTAGTCATCAAGTGCTTCCATCTCCTGCTGAGCCTCATCCAGCGGCTTTGTCTGTTTAGTGGATGCTGTGCTTCATGCAGTGGGTGATAGCCAGCTGGTTGGGGTCCTTTCCCTGCGCTCCTACCCACTTCTGTTCCCTGGGTGTAAACTTCCACAACAACCAGCTAGCTTGCCTTCGCTCTGGGGTCACCGCAGAGTTCACCGCCCTCAGCGCCAATGATCCATCCCAGTACCTTCCCATCATGGCGCTCTTAGGTAATTCTAATTTTGCATCCCGTAACTACTTTAGGATCAGGGATAAAGCTGCACTGGGCAGCCCTTGAGTGGTCCTGGAGAGCAGCATTCACCACAACTGCTCCTTTTCTGATGGTGTATCCAAGTATGGAGGACTTCCTTGTAGATTGCCTGGCACTGGGCGCAGCCTTTCCCCTTGAGCCAGGACTCACCTGCTTGCTTGCAAGCCCTTACAACTCTGACCCCCCTCTACTTGCTTACTCATTGATTTCCTGGGACCATCAACACATGTGGTTGCGGGCTTTGCTCCTAGTGGGGCAAGAACGGTTTTGACTTGATCAACCAGCTGAGCTCTCGCCACCTCGCCTTTTGCCATGGAACCCCAGTCCGTCCTCCTCTTCCAGTTCCGCTGCACTTGCCTCCCCTCCTCAGACTAGCTCAGTGGCCCCTGATCAGATGTGGGCCTCCTTGCTCTCACCATGGCAGCCTTCGCCTCCACCCCAACCCCAGAAGGGTCCATAGAATCCACGGCACCCTTGAAGCGGTGGAAGAATAAATGAAGATCCCATTAGCAAAACAAAAGGTACACTGAAAGAAGCCTAAAAAAGGTGGGAATAAAAAGTCAGTGAAGCGAAAGACCTCCATCAGTAACCCCAAATAAACGTAGTTATAACTTACATGAGAAAGTATTATACAATCATCATCATTTTCATCATTTTTTTTTCTTTTTGTTTTATTCTTTTTTTGGAGAGGCCCTATTGCTGCTTATATGGCTGAAGAAAGTTTGCGTGCACTCAATTTATAATCTGACCGCTTGTGGGGTCCTTGACAGTTTAAGTGGCAACACCTTTTTTCTATTATCTCAAAGAGCCCAATCCAAATATTCATGAGCTTATGCTTCCACCCAAACCTGTGATGATCGTGGAATAGCACCAGATCTCCATCTTTGAACTGTGCTAGGCCGCTCCATCATACCTGATTGGCAGCCTGGTTTTTAATTTTCTTGGCTAAGCTGAATGAGTATTCTTCAGTTTGTAATTTAATCAGCATATTCATTAGGCATTCAGATAGCGTTGTGGATCCATTCCGCCGGTGTCCTCTACACAGGCATATAGAAGTTCAGGCAGAGCGGAATGCCATGCATAAAGCAATTGGAAGGGGCTTTTCCCCATGGCAGAATGGTATCTAATATTGTAGGCAAACACCGCAGTAAAAAGGAGGTTACTCCAATTGGAGGGCCTATCTGTAACCAAATTCCATAGTATGTTCACCAGGGTCCCATTAACCCTTTCAACCATTCTGTTGGACTTGGGGTGATATGGGGTTGTTAGAGCCCCGCGGATGGCCATCATTTCGTTGAGCTTTGGAGTATGTGAGAGGTAAAATTAGTGCTGTTGTCAACAAGAATAAACTGCAGGCAGCTTTGATGCTGAATGATGCATTCCATTACAAACTTAGCCACAGTAACCGCCCCCAGATCCCAAATGGCCCGCGCCTCAACCCACCTGGTCAAGTGGTCAATTGTCACCAGGATATATTTAGACTGGTTAGCTCCAGTTGACAGAGGTCCCATGACAATGATAGAAACTGTATGCCAAGCAAAGTGAGGTTTTACTAACTGGTATGAAGTCTTCTAGTGGAACGGCTTCTCCACCTGACACTGATGGCAGCAGGACAGGGTCTCAAGCACTTCAAATTTCATGCTTTCCCAATAATAACGCAGCCTCAACAATTCAAGAGTCTTTAAGACTCCACCATGGCCAACTGCTCAGTGTGCGCTCATGATATTATTTGGTCTGATAGAAGGTCTAGGGATATTCATAGTAGTGTCACTTATACGCATATACAATTCCCCGTTTTTCTAAAATGTGTTGGCCATGATTCCATCTGGTAACTTGATAACTTGAGGAGGTTCATTGTCATACTTTCTGCTGAGCATTTTGCCGTACATTATATCACTTAAATCCACTGTAACTGCAATTGTTGGTAATCTTGATAAGCAATTGGCGCTTTGGTGTTTTACTCCTAGTCAATGGAGGATTTCAAAGTCATAAGCCTGCAGCTTTAGAGCCCATCGGGCTAGCCGCCCCTCTAGATCTCTCAGATCTGCAACCAGTGCAACAATGCATGATCCATTATGACTTTAAACTTCACTCCATGAAAGTGACTCAAAACTTCTTATACGCATAAATCACCGTTAAGCACTCCTGCTCAGTTACAGTGTAATTCTGTTCATGGCAATTTAAGCTACAACTTCAGTATGCCACGGGGTGCTCCTCCCCCTCATCATCCTTCTGAGACAGGACCGCCCTAATGGCAGAAAGTGACACATCCATCTGCATTATAAATTTTTTATTAAAATTAGGGTAGCATAACATGGGCGCACTAATTAGCGCCGTTTGAAGTGTATCAAAGGTGTATTGGCGCTGTTCCATCCATTCAAACATGGCATCCTTCTTTAGTAGCTCAAACAGCAGACCTCCAATGCAACTGAAATTTTGTTTTGAAGCGTCAGCAATAATCCACCATCCCCAAAAACACCAGAATGTCCCACTTACTAGCTGGCTTAGTCATCTTCTGGATAGCCTCCATCTTGGCTGGTTGGGGTCTCAGCCCAGTCACATCCACCACAAAACCGAGGTACTCCAGTTGATCCTTAAAGAAGTGGCATTTCTGGGTCTTGATCTTAGTATTGGCCTTAGCCAGTTGGCAAAATACCTCCTCCAAATGGGTAAGGTTCTCAGTGAATGTGTGAGAGAAGACATTAATATTGTAGAGGTACATGAGTACACATGACAGCTTCAGATCGCCCAGAATGGTGTCCATTGCTCGTTGGAATATAGCTGGGGCATTACATAGCCCTTGCAGCATACGGGTTGGTTTGAACAGCCCTTTGGATGTGATTATGGTGCATTTTCTTGTTCTGCCATGGGCAACTCAATTTGCCAATAACCAGATATCAAATCTATTGCCAAGAAATAGCAAGCTCCACCTAACTGATCCAATACATCATCAATCTGCGGCAGAGGGTATGAGTCTTTTTTGGTGATACTCTTGAGCTTCTGGTAGTCAATTACTATGCAGTTAGTTACATCCTTCTTTTTTACAATCAGAACAGGTGAAGCCCACGGACTCTTAGATGGTTTAAGCATTCCCTGTTCTAGCAGCTTGTCAATCTCCTCAGTGACGACTTCTTCAGCTGCCCTTGATTGGCGGATTGGCTGAGACCTGATGGGGGATGATTCCCAGTGTCCAGCCAATGAACAACCCCTAAGCGCACCCTAAATCATGATTGTCAACAGCAAAAATCTTGTATTTTTGAAATAAAGCTTCCACCCAATCCTTCTGGTCTTCTGATAACCCCATTAAATTCTCCCATGGTACAACCACCATTACACCAAGGTGCAGTTTGATGGGCAGACCAAATTCATCCAGAGACCTGAGCTCATGAACCTGGTTGACCTCCACAACTGGGATCAAATTTAGATAAGCTATAATCTGATGCCAGCATATTTGAATTGGTACATTCTGAAGATTTGCAATCAATACCTTGATCTCCCCATGCCCAGAAGTATGATTCCTGGAGCCACGTAAGGCTCAAGCCACAATTGCTGATAAGGCCTAATGATCCCCCATAGATCCCAGCTAGCAATTCCACCTCTAACTCAGTGTCTACTATTACTTGATGTCCAGGGGGAATGGATACAGCTCCAGCAGCTCTAAGCGGTAGCCCTTGATATTCATATATCTGATGGGGAAGGGCCTGAGTTTTCCATTTTAATTGATGATAGAGCACTGGAATTACCTCATCACTGTAGGCAAGGTTGATCTGTCCCATATGCACCAAGCCCTTTGGCACTCCGCTGGAGGTAAAATAAATTGGGATCCGCTATCCCAAAATAGCGAGGGTCTCTTCCATCATGTCAACGACAGCCCATAGTGTCATATAAAGGCAGTCCTAATCAACAGATCATAGTTACTATTTGGTAATACTACCACCAGAGCCATAACAACAATGGATCCAAACTGCAAGGGAAGCGCACTGTACGCTCCCTCAGAGACCGTGGTTTCTGCTCCAGCAGTCCCATATACCATCCGGTGATCTATGTCAGGTTTTAAAGTCAACTTCATCACCAACTTAGTGGAGACAATGTTAATGGGAGCACCCATATCAATTATAGCTTGTACTCAGGTTTTGGCTACCACAATGTCACAGTATAAGCACTCCAAGTAAGATGAATGCCAGATATTTACTATGTTTACATTCAGCGGTTCATGTTTTTCCAGGAAACTTATAATACCCGCACCAACTTTAGGGTACCATGTTACAATAGCATCCACTAGAAGGGCGACATCTACTCCTTTCAGGGACAAAGCATCTGCAAACGGTTCCAGCTGGTCTGACAGACTTTGGTCAAACATCTGACAAGAGTAATGCTTTGGTTGCTCTGGAGACCCTTTGTCCACCATTCCTTTGGCTTGTACTTGAGTCAACACATTTACTCCCCCAACCAGCTGTTGATAGATTAAAGTATCTTCATACTGGGAGGCTTCTGCTGCAATTTAATACAGTAGATTCAGGTGGGACATTTGAATTTGAGATAGCGGAGTTAGAGAGTCCCTTCTCTACGCCGCTCTGATTTTTCCCTGATAATATTGATCTTGTTGTATGTAAGAGATCTGTTGATTAGGGCACCATCATCCCATATGCCCAGGGCGACCACAATCAAAACAACTTACCCCATAGAGCCTGCGTCTGTGCTTAATATAAGTTGGCCCATGTGGAAGGTTGACCTGAAGATGATCGCATAACCAGACCCACAATGGTAGAACACCTGCTGCCAACCAGCAGATTTATGCCTGAAGCAGTAGTTGGCCAGTTGTCAATTGGAAGTCATGAAGCAGACGTTGGACTGCGGGGAGTAATCTGGTGGAGCCTGCACTGACCAGTTTATTCCCCCACATGATTAGGGTTGACAATGGCAACAGTGTGAATCTGCTCAATATTGGGTGGAGGGAAAGTTGCAGCTAAGCAACGTACAAACTGAACAAGTTAAGAAGAGGGACATCATCCTCCAACATTGGGGCCATGACATTGTAAAGCTCAGGTGTGGCTTCACCGCAGAGTACATTGAAATGCACACATAAACTTCAGATAAAATCCCTGCCCCAATCAACATGTGAGCTTCCGCAGTAAATTGCTCAGCAAATGCAGTTAGGGTCTCATTTTTCTGAAACCTGATGGTCAAGAACTCAGTCTTCCACTGCAACATCTTTGCAGTTCTGCTGAACAACTGCAGCACCATCTCCTTGACTTCTTGGTATGTAACAGAACTGCCTGAAAGGTAACAAACGACTTGATCAGCACTCCCAACATTCAAGGTGGATATCAACAGTTTTGCCCT
Organism: Massospora cicadina; assembly: GCA_022478985.1. Lineage (NCBI taxonomy): Eukaryota > Fungi > Entomophthoromycota > Entomophthoromycetes > Entomophthorales > Entomophthoraceae > Massospora > Massospora cicadina. The sequence goes on along the minus strand of JAKSZP010006840.1, from coordinate 10,780 downwards.
CCACCGGTCTGAGGTTCCTTTAGTTACAAACTCAAATCACCTAAAGAACCCACAATTTTTCCTTTGCAGTCAAATGGTGGCAGCTTATCACTGCAAACTTTCTAGAGCAGCTCATCTTGTCTTTTAATCACAGTATTCAATGCAAGTTTCAACTCTTCATATGCAATGGCCCAGTGTGTCATGCAGATTCCTTATCAAAGCAACCTGGATGTGACATAGCCGGTGACTGAGTTTTCATCATATTATAATTGATCAATGGACCCCCTGTAGTGAGCACCACTGTTATAATTTTGGCAATACCCTATATATTTGCTGAAGGGTTTTTTGCACAGGGTTACGCCCACTGAGCAATTAGAATGGATGATATGAAGATCGCCAGTTTCTCAGAACACTTGTAAATAAACAACTATAATAAAAAGGGAGCAATTTCCCCAACAACTTTTCTTTATTTTGTCTAATAATCTCAGCATATCTCTTCTAGTCTGCTCCCTCTTACTTTCTTCCTTCTCAACACTAAAATCCTCCTCCCTGTAAATCCTCTTATCTCACTGATATCCCAGTAACCTTGGTCAGTACCAACTCTTTTGCTTAGTTTATTTGTTTCACCATATTCTCATTAGTTTCAGCTTGTTGTTCTTCAACTCTTTATCACCCTGAAGTGAGGCAATCCAAATTATCTTTTGTCAAATGTCAATATCATCTTATTGCCCTCTTTTGAAGGCAATCCAATAATGACATGTTATAACCCAATATCGCCCCATCCTAAGGCAATTGAATACTTATAGCTCTGAAACATCCACGGCAGATTCTGCCCATTGAATCTTTGGTGGAATTCCTCCAATGATCCATTGGTCATAATTGTGGCTTGTCATCCAGTTATGTAGATTTGTGACATATTGTAAACTCCTTCCACCTATCAACTGATCCAAACAGGATCCCATTGCCACCTCTAGTGCTATTTATCTTCACCAGTGCGAGATTAAGGTGTCTTTAGAAAATACCTAGGCTTACCTGGTGCATAACAAAAGGTATCAGATAATAGCTTTTGTTTATGTGTTGCCTGGCCTAACAGCCTCATTATCCTAGAAGTTATCCAACCCCCACTCATTTTTGTGCTTGAATGTTTGGTCAAGTGGGGGGAATATTGTGAATAGGGTGACCAACCATTCACTTTTCTAAAATTTTATTTCTATTTTACCTAAATCTTTACTTTTAGATAAAGATTTTGATTCCTTGGGCCTTGATGCCAATGTCAGTCTGCCAGCTTAGTTTATGGAAGATTAACTTGACAGCAATGTCAATCTGTCACATTAGCTTACCATTGATTAGCTTTCCTCCACGCCTATATTTTTATATATAGCTATTAGTTAGAATAAAAATACTATCATTTTGCTCTGGCCCATGACAAGGATATCTACCAATGTTTAATTTCTTCCCACCCCCACCAGTAATATCTCCCAAATCTATTATTTATTTATAAAACTTTACAGTGTTGTAAATTTGAATCCCATTTTCATTATTATTATCATTATTATTATATTCTCTCCCTTGCCCCCATGCTGGCATTAAAACAATAGCTAAAGGTTTTATTATTCCCAGAATTTCTAGGCCAATAGTTTCTACCATTCTCCAGAATACTTATGCACTGCCTGGTATTCTTCAGTATAGTATAATGATGGGAGTTGCAAAGTTGAAGGGATCTTTCTATTACCTAGCTGATTACAGCTGGTAAAAATAAAACCTCGTGCGATAAAATATTCATTATTTTATTTTAGGGCCACTGTCATCATACAGTCCCCTTAATTTGTCAAAGGCAGTTACCTACCTGTGCAGTTGTAATTTGAGCCTAAGCACCGGTTATAACATTAAAAATTCCTGAAAGAGGCTTAACATAGATCATTATATCATCTAATACCTAGAAAATTACATCGCCCCAAAACCCAACTTTGGTCAACCTTACCCCGAGGTATTATCAGACCATTTGGACCAACCCCTTTTACTCAATTAAGCCTTGTATAGAGCAACCTGCCATTTCGAAATTTATGGAGCGTATCTATTGTGATACAAGTTAGCGTTGCCAGCAGCGCTTCTAAAGTTGAACGTTTATGCTGAATGCAAGCGGATGCCACTCAGCTAGGACAGGATTAGCTGGTGGAAGCGTTGAAAAAAGGTGCGGATGAGCATCTGTAATGAGGGTAGAAAGTTTGAAATTCTGCCCCTTAAAGTTAGCCTAAAGGAATAACATGAGCGCTAGCCATAAAGGATAGCCAAGCGGTATGAGAAAAGTGGGTACCAAAAAGGCACATATCTACATCAAACTTTAATCGATCACGTCATCGGGTGCCAAAGTTATTGTACAAACCTATGGCTTCAAGGGAAGCCACCTGCTTCTGGCTGCACAGGGCAGAATCGTTACGCATCTTGTCCAGGCGGTCCAAGTACTCTTGGGTGATGGAGCCAGTCACGTAGCAATTGTTAAAAACGGAGGTTTCAAACTGGGTGATGGTAGGGTTGAACTTGCGGCACGCCGCAACCAGGTCGTCGAGGTCTTGGAAAATGACATCGTCGGCACGAATCTCCTTAGCAATCTCAGCTTCAGACCTCCCAAAGGCCACCAGCTCGCGCGACGTCGGCATATCGATACCGTAGACATTAGGATAGCGTATGGGCGGGGCAGCCGAGGCGATGTAAACCTTTTTGGCCCCAGCCTCGCGAGCCATCTGAACGATCTCGGTGGAGGTGGTGCCCCGTACGATCGAATCTAGAGTAAAGGTTAGTAGGCGGACAAAGGCTTCGCCCACCGTCAACGATCAGAACGTTCTTGCCGGAAAACTCGAGAGCCATGGCGTTGAGTTTTCTGCGCACCGACTTGCGGCGGGCGTCCTGGCCAGGCATGATGAAGGTTCGCCCGACGTAGCGGTTCTTGACAAAGCCCTCCCGGTATGACAGGCGGAGGGCCTTGGCCACCTCCAACGCGCATACGCGAGACGTCTCAGGAACGGGAACCACCACATCAATGTCTAAAATGCCATCCTTGCCCAACTGCCGCATGATTTTTCCCGCTAACGCCTGTCCCATGGCCATACGTGAGCTGTAGACTGAGATGCCGTCGATGATGGAGTCCGGCCGGGCAAAGTATACATACTCGAAGATGCATGGCGAAAAGACTCCATCATCAACCAGCATACGCGCAAAGAACTTGTCGTGGGTCACAATAATGGCCTCCCCTAAACTCGTCAGTCCGCCTACCAACGGCACGCTACCCTTCTTCACATCGGTTATGCCGGAAAACCCGAGGCACTCCAGCGCAACGCTCTCTGAGGCAAATCCGTAATCGGTGCCATCTTTGGACTGGCGCGTGCCATAGACAAGCGGCCGAATCCCGTTGGGGTCACGAAAAGCTAATAATCCAAATCCTAGCATGTAAGGACGACCCCGCTCGAAATACCTGCAACCATGCCCAAGCATGCAAACCCACCTTTGCAGATGTTGAGAACCGCCTTGATGGCTTCAAAAGTATCCTCCTCGTTGGTTCTATCAAAACCACTTCAGCCCCTAAACGGAACGCGCGTACCTCGCTTTGCCAGTTTTTTGCAGCTCATCGGCAAAAATGTTTAAGAGCAATTCGGAATCGCTATCGGTGTTGATGTGGCGATGGGCCGTATTATCGAGGTAAGTCTTCAGCTCCTCGGAGTTGGTCAAATTTCCCATTCTAGATCTAAATAACTGACTAACTAAATAAACTTACGTGGGCCAACACCAAGCCGTAAGGAGAATTGACATAAAACGGTTGCGCTTCCGAGGTACTGGAAGAGCCAGCGGTCGGGTAGCGCACTACAGATTAGCCAACCGCGCCCAAAGACCTTACCGTGCCCAACGCCATAATTGCCCACAAGGTCAAGGATGTCCTTGCGATCAAAAACCTCCCGAACCATACCGTTCCCCTTCCGTTGATAAAGCCGACCGTGCCTGCCACAGGTGATTATTCCAGCAGCATCCTAAAAAGAGCAGCCTAAATAATCTAATCCCAACCGTTCAATTAAGAAACAAATTACCTGGCCGCGGTGCTGGAGGAAGGTCATAGATTCGCATAGTTCAGCTGAAGCGGTGCCAGTTTTGTCAGCGAGGAAGATGGCAATAATTCCACACATATTTGTTTTGATCTATTAGTTGGGAACGAGTGAAGGATGTAGATTGTGCTGACTTGGGGGATAAATCTAAATCTGAAAAGTCTTAATTTAAATCTTTTTAGAAGCAGATGGCCTCAACCCAAAGTGGGATTCAAACCTTCCTCGCTTTTGTAAAATTAGACTATAAAAATAGACCTAACAGAAGCTTCATATTCATCAGTGCTTCAAGCACTAGTAAAACTTGGTTTCTGCAAAAATAATTTAAATGGTGGCCGGCTAAATAAAACACTTGAAACAATTTAAATAAATATTCAGTATAGATTATCAATATCAGCCTCCAACTTGACCTGCTTCAAAAAAATTATAAAAAAATATATTTGGCAGGTATATAAATCTGGAATCTAGGATTGCATACCTATGGAGTAGGATATAAGTTTAACCAGACTCTATTGGAATAAAACTGTATTGGGCAGAAAAGCCAAGCCCCAAAACCTGCCTCAATGCAACCATTATTCAGTATCATCATTTAAAAGTTTTCTGGAGTGAAATAGTAGGAACCACCTATATTCATATCCAATCAAATAAAGATGGATTTTTTGAGCAGTTATAGACTATATTGTATCGTAACCAATGCAATTCAACTTTACTTTAGCTATATCAACGTTTGATAAATTATTTCCTATTAGTGGTTTACTATATACTGATTAATCAGTAGTCTGTCTACTCCATTCAACTTTAAAATTATTTAAAAGTATTCAAGGTGGGTTGACCTTGGGACAAATATACCAACACCAAGAAATTTCTAGCCAGTACAGGTTTCGAACTCAAAACCTGCACTAGGGGTGGAAGCTGCTTTACCCACTTGGCTAACCACCCTAACTTTAAAATTATATAAATAGTTTGAAATGCCCTTCACCGCTTTACAAATAAGTGTAATTTGTAAAGATAACTTCCTAATAAAGATCATTCATATTATAAGGGGTTATCAATTAAAACTGCTCTTTTGATGTTCAGATAACCTTGTACCACCCAAAATAACTTAAATTTGGTTGGGCAGGTTATAAACGATACATCTACATTATAAATCTAAGCATTGAGCCTTACATGCTTTTGCTCCCTTATATTTTGGTTTCTAAATTCACACATCAACCTTCTTAAACTAATCTAGTTGGAGAAATCCTTCACCCATATAAACTATAAATAATCTGTAACAGGTTAAATTTACAATAAACAAAGTTCTGAGAGGTGGATTTAAATTTAAGACTTTATATCAACTATAACCTAGCATAGATCCTAAAATGGTAAAGCGCTAAAATGTCAGACGCCTTCCAAAAAATTCAATATTGTGTACTGTGATTGGGTACTTATATTTGATAAAATACCTAAGGATCTTTTTAAAACTCCATATCTATTAAATTTAAATGAAAAATGAAATAAGGGCAAGAGGGATTGGCAGAAATGAAGGATTTTTGCTGGTGGAAAAAACTGAGAGTGGATGCCACTAGCTGGGTAGCATTGCTGACCATTCCTAGTCAGCAATCACTAATGCTAGCCACAGTTCAAGCAATGGCAGGCTTACACACCATTTAATCTTCTATCTAAAAGATGCCTCATTATATTCAACAAGTGACCTAGGGGTGAAAGTCAATCATGAGACTCAAAAATATCTAGGGACAAGGTGTGAGAATTTAGAGTTCCACTTGAGCTGATTGGAGAAGATCTGAATCATTTTATGCACCATTCCCATGCAGTGGAGGCTCTCATGGCTCAATTGCTTGGCCACAATTGCCAAGTCTAATCCATATCCAATAATGGTAAAGGAAGGCTTAGAGATGGATCAGCTGATTTCTGAGCATCTTTGAAAAAAATCTTGAGAGGGATGTAAATCCAGTGGTGACTACTTGCTGGTAACAATGGCCTTATAATTGACTAATTATTTTAAAATATACTACACTCAATGTAGCAGTGGCAATATCAGCCTCAAATTTGGTGTACACTGGGATTACTTATAGGGGTACCCTGGGTCACAATGTTTTCCCATTCTTATTGCACAGTGTAAGATCTACCAGGCGATTGAGTGCTGGTTAGTGTCAGGAAAACAACAAGTTAGAATTACACTGGTCTGCCCACCTAGGTGCTGAAGCACCCAAATGGAAAACTAGAATGCCAGAGGCACTGCTGCTGATATGATGGTTATGGAACTGGGAAGGAGTTCTGCCAATAATTGCCTATGAGCCATAACCTCATAAAGACATATAATAAATATTAGATGGAAATGGCCATAAACCCCAAGGGGTGTTGGAATGCCAGCGGAAAGGGCGGTTTGTTTTTCAACATACAAACCAGAATTGGGGAAAGGATTTTTATTAAAAAAATAAAGGAAGAAAATTGACCAAAAATTTTCTCAATGCCGGGCAACTGATTAAATAGTGTTTGATTGTGGTGAGTCCAAGCAGGGATTGGGTCCCTCAAATTCACCTAACCTGGCAACTTTTTTGGGGAATGGGGCAGATAATCTTAAATAGAACTGACATCAAAGGATTTGGTGGCAGGCTGAGTTGCTGTCAGTTCAACCTCGAATGCCTGAACCAAAACTTGCATGTGTTTCCATTGGTTAGCGTGACAGCATTTGGCCCAACAAGCTGTGGGAATTTCAAGGCCACCCCATGTAGAGACAGTCTCAATTGGTTGTAAACAGGTTTTGGATGCACAACCCACCTGTGCCCAGTTGCTGGACTGTTCGTTCAGTCAAATAAGTTTTGTCAGCTGCAACTCCTGAATTGCTGAATAAGGTTTTTGAACTGTCAGCGATGGTTTCCAAAGATACCATCTGCACTTTGGAGATCATATTTGACAATTTCAGGAGGGGGTTGGCATCAATGATTATATTGGAGACTGAGTTAAAACTGTCCACAATTCTGGCTGATAAACATGACATTTGTCTCCTGTTTTGACATGCATTTTCCAATCATCCGGCGTTGATTCCATTGGTCTCAAATTCTTTGACATCAATTTGGTGATCTTGGCACAAATTTTCTTAATCTGGCTGACCAGTTCAGCTGAGGTGAGCAAGGGTACTGGGGGAGGAATCTGAAGAGGGAGGGCCGTTACCCAGTGATTATCTATCATGTGGGCGAGGTCACCCTGGGAGATGAGGGGTACAGCCACCCTCTTCAGCCCTTTTTTATTTGTAAATGGAAGGAGCGCCCAATCTATGCACAGGGGACGTTCCCCTGGACTTACATCATCCTTTCCTTTTTCCAAAGGAAGGGCGCCACCGCTGAGAAACTTCATGAGGGCCACATTTTTGTGAGTCTTGGGCAATTTGATTGCCATTACTATTGCAGCATTTGGGGGGGACGTGGAGCATCAGGGTGAGACTCATGGAACGCTTTGACAAATTCCATGCAATTAGCACAATCCTAAGCCTTGACCCAACTGTTCTCATAAGCTGGATACCACTTCCATGCAACAAGATACTGAATTGACCGCTGGGATTTGTGGGACACTAAGATGTTTTCCACCTCAGCTTCCTCAGCATCCTCTATCACTATTGGTTCAGGTTCAGTGGGAATGATCCCCTTGAATGGGGACAACTGAGACACGTGAAAGACGGGATGCTGTTTCCAATGAGCTGGCAGCTTTAACTGAAAAGCACCATTTGCCAAGTCTTCCTCCACCAGGTGGGGGCCCAAACGCTTGCTTAAAAACTTCTGGGAAGGTACCTGAATCTGCAGATAGCGAGTATCCAACATAACGTGAGAGCTCACTGCTATATCATGGCCAGGAAGTCTTTTTAAATCCACAAACCGTTTATAATCATCAATAGCCTTTGTGAGATGCTCCCACACTAAGGACTGGGTAGACCAAATATGCTCAACGTGATCTGCAACAGCAGGAACCTCTGGATGTAGACAGGGACCAACTGAGAAAGAGGGGTTATAACCCAACGTCACTTCATAGAGAGAAAACTAAGTAGAAGCATGAGTACCAATTATAGGCAAATTGGGTGAGAGGGAGGTCATTGGCCCAGGTATCTTGTGCGGCCAACGTGTAACAACGCAAATACTGTTCCAAAATTTGGTTAACCCACTTGGTTTGTCCGTCGGACTGGGGATGGTATGCAGTGGAACAGCAGGGGGTGATTTTTAAGATGGTTAAAAGCTCATCCCAAAACTGCACTGTAGATTGGGGTCCACAGTCACTGATGATCTTCTGCGGAAGACCAAACATAGAGAACACATGGCATATGAAGAGATGAGTGGTTTATTCTGACATGACTGCGGAAGCGCATGTAACAAATAGGTAAAATTTGCTGAAGCGATTGACCACCACCATCACCACCATAAATGCCTTAGGACAAGGGAGTTCAACAATAAAATCCATGTACATCAATGTCCATGGACCCTCTGCCTATTGTTGTAAGGGATGTAGGAGGCCATTTCTTCCTGAGAGGGCTGGCTTGGCTCAAGCACAGGTAACGCAATTGGCGATCCAGTCTGGGTCTTCTTTAGTTAAACCCACCCAGTTATAGGTCCACTTGATCAATTTGATGCATTTATTGTTGCCTGGATGGCTGATCATGGGAGGGTCGTGATGCGCTCAAAACACCTCAGCTCTAAGAGAAGGAGGAACCCAAACCTGCGACCTAAAATAAATGAGACCCCTCACCAAGGAATACAGGAAATATTTGTGGGTTTGAAGGGATAATTGATCGAGTAACTCCACTCCTTTGAGGCAGGACATCTGAGCTGCTAAAACCCATGAAATGAGCAGAGCATCCGGAGCCAAATATACTGAGGTGACCATAAGCGGGACAATAGATAGGATTTGGGTGGAGGGGATCACAGTAACCAAGTCCACTTCCTCTGAGTCCATGGGGCAATGGGCCAGGTTGCAGCTAAGGAAGGTGAGAAGCACATTTAATGCACCTATCTTGAACTCATATTTAAAATTGAAACTGTATAAATCCCAATAAGTATGAGACTGCCTGTGTGCCAATTTTTGAGGCTTTCAGAAATATAAAAGAGCTTGGTGGTCCATACGCACAGTTAACTCATGATGGGCACCCTGTAACTGGAACCGCCAATGAGTCAATGCCCATGCTACAGCTGCCCATTCCTTATCATGAATGGTCCATGATTACTCAGTTGAAGTAAATTTCCAGGAGAAGTAGGCAACCGGATGTTCTAAGCCATCATGCTCCTGGAGCAGAACTGCCCCAACTGCTACTGCTGAAGCATCACAAGCAACAATATGGAGTTTGAAGGGGGCTGCATGTTTTAGGATAGGAGGTGATAAGAATACTTCTTTAATTGACTCAAACGCCTGCTGGCATTTGGAGGTCAAGTGGAAAGGCACACACTTATCTGTGAGGGGGTGGAGCGGAGCAGCTAACTGGGAAAGGGCCAGGGAAAATTTTTAAAAAAATAAAGGTACCCAGAAAACTCCGTAATTGTTTCTGGGTTGTTGGAGTCAGCCACTTGCAGATGGCATCTAACTTGTTGAGCGGAATTGCATAACCATCTTTTATGACCAGATTTCCAATAAAAGTAACTTCCTCCTTATAAAACTTGCATATCAAAGGCTTGATGAACAGGCCTGCCTTGTGCAAAGCAGACATGACCGCTTCTAAGTCTCTAGCGTGTTATTTGGGAGTAGGGGATTAAACCAAGATGTCATCAATATATGCAACTGCGCACGTAAATCAGAGGTCACCTAGCACACTGTTGATCATTTTTGAAAGGTGGCTGGCGCGTTCATCAGCCCAAAGGGCATTACGTGGAACTGAAAGATACCTCATTTGGTACAAATTGCAGTAAGCCATTCTTGACCTTCCATTACCCTTATTTGGTTAAAGGCATCGACAATATCAATCTTGGAGAACATGCAAGACTTTGCGATCAATTGATGGATAGTCTGCTCAAGGGGTAAAGGGTAGGAATCGCTCACTGTAATCTTATTTAGGTGACCGTAATCCATGCAGGGACTGAAAGTCTTGAGGACCAGCCCTTGCAACTGGATAGGGTTCAGCAACCCTTCTGGACGAAAAGGTGCCCCAAGGCTCCAGTGGACCATCTATCACAGCTGGGCGACCTAGCCCATGTGATAGATGAGCGCTGGGTGACAGCTTTCCTACCCAAAGACATCCTACTCCCACCTCTTACCCCCTCTTCAATCCTGGTAAGTTTGATAGAAGGGGTCTGCAGGGAGATAGCACACATCAGGGGGCATGGAGGGAGCCCTGGGACCACCCACTTCCCAGGCAAACCATGGCTATAATTTGGGAAAATGTCAATTCCCAACATTGTAGCCCAGCCAGCAATTTCAAGACTGGGGGAGGAATTCCGGACTAGCCTGCTTCAGAAGCCAGATTAGAATACAGCTCAGATTGCAAATCCAGTCGCGAACAACTCAGATCATCTTCCCCAACGCTCCAAAATGGATCCAAGGAGTTTGGATCGCACGAGTAGCCCAATCAGGGACTGGCTCAAATCGCAAATAATCTAATCCATGGACCCCTGCCTCCTGGGATGAATCTGGACCGCCCAAGCCATGTGAACAGGCTTACTCAAGTCATCAGGACCCATATCAGTAGTATCAACTTGGCTTGGCCCCAAAATTTGGAAAAATTGCAAAATTTCCCGGGG